>JAKCPI010023086.1:0-44523 GCA_023213315.1 Euborellia annulipes | reverse complement strand
TGTTACTGCAGATAAATCAATTGCTAAACGAAAACGATAAATAAAAGAAAATAAATATCACTCGTTTCCTAACACGAAACATGATCAATAAAATTACCGTTACAAGAAAATTTCTTTATTAATAATTGAATAAATATTACATTTAACATATAGGCTATATAACTACAATCATTTAAAACTTTATGACTAGGTCTAGTCTATTAAATTTTTTTTTTTTATGAGAAGAGATCAGGCTCGTACCAGAAAAAATTGCTAGAGTCGACCCTCGATACTTTCATAGATGAATTAGGGCAGCGTTTTTCCAAACTGTAAGGCGTGAACTTTCTAAGGGGTAGCACGAATATTTAGCCCCAGCAAGCAATTTTTCAAATGTATTTATAGATAAATAAAAAAATCTGGTGTGACTGGTCGGGCAGCTTTCACCTTTCTCTTACCTTCGGTGATCGAAAGTTGTGTTATGTGCCTGTTACACCAGATTTTTTGTGTCGACATATATTTAGTTTCCGGCAGTACGGTAGATTTGAATTCAAGATGTAAACATGGGAAAATATTTATATTTTGTTACCATGATAATCATTTCTCTTATCTTTCCTATGAAGCACAACAATTTTCAGGGTAAAATGAGAATATACATTTGGAAAGAGCATCTAACAAATAATTGATTTTTGAGTTTAATCAATTCTAATCAAAATCGTTTGAGCGAATTTTGAGAAAATCGAAAACAACTGAAAAAGTATAATACTAAGTACTAGTAAAGTAAAGTAAAGTAAAAGTAAAAAGTACTTTTGGCCGATTTTATTCAAGAGTTTCGTGTCACTTGCCAGGGGTGACTAAATTAAATATAAAATTTCAACCTCCTAGCTCTTTTCATTCTTGAGATATATTGTTCACAGACACAGAGACAGACAGACCATGTCTATCCATCAAAATCTCGACATTGAATTTTTGACATAATTCCAATACTTTTTCTCTCTATATTTTAACATATATAGAGGTAATAGAAAGTAAAAAATATTTTTTATATAAATTTACCAACAAAAAGTTTTTGAATTTCTATTATATTATAAAAAGGCGTGAGGGGGAGTCGTCATAAGATTAAATATTTTTTTATGTTTAAATATAAAACATTTTCACAATTAAATTATTTTATTATTTAGAACAAATACTAGGTATAGTTGTCTAACATTCGGGTGCCTATGTCGACGTGGGACCTTTTTTTTTTATTATTTAGAAAAATAAAATAAAGTATTTTCATATTTGGGTGCCCACTCCTGCGGACGCCTCCAACTCCCTTCTCCCCCCTTCTCGGTCTTCATAAATCAATGTGTGTTAGAGGAAAAGGGAAAGAGAAAACTTTTAAATATCCTAATTAAATACATTATAACAATGTGTAACATTTCTCATAATACATTTGAAGAAATTATATATAAAAATATTTTAAATCGGCGTGTCTTTATTGTATTGGAAACTTTTTGCCCATTTACAAAGAAATATAAAAGAAACATTATAATATTACTTTTACTTCGTTCCTGAAGAGGGAGGATACGTTTTAATATGATAATATTTAATAGAATACAAACTGTTATGTAGATTGCGATATAAATTTTCTTGTTATTGTGTCTTTCTTTTCTTATGTTATGTTTTTAAACTCGACTTTTCGAAAGACTTTCTCTCTCCGTATAAAAATAAATAAAACTTTTTTTTTTTTTTACTCTTCCAAATAATACACAAACAACATACGCATTGATCTAATAACAAATATCTTATGAATTATTTTTTCAACCTGTCATATATTTATTTTTATTGTATTATATTTTGGATGGTTTGAGTAAATAAATAATTTGCTGTATTACACAATTTTAGAAGAAAGAAAATTGTGAAATTTCAGGATGAAAGCGAATGAATTAATTTCTTTAATATATTTTTTAATTTAAATACGTATTTCGACAGTGGTGGTCATCTTCAAAAGTACCTAATACAAATACTAAACCCTTTAGTACTTTACTCTTTAGAATTTCTATTATTTCTAAAAAGTGACTGTTGAAATATGTTTTAAGAAATATATTGAAACATATCACTTAATGTTTTTTGATGTTTCAACCAACACTTACTATTGCAGTGGTTTAAATTTAAGAAGAAAAATTTTTTTCTCAATTTTATCTAAAAATTTTTTTAATTTTTATTGAATCGTTTCGTTTGAAAATAATTCATATAAGATTAAATGCTACTCGATTTTTTCTCTCTCTTTTCACGCATTGGCTTTCTAAAAGCCATGAGAATCCCAGCTCTGGTGTTATTAAGCACTATGCACATGTGTCTGATTGTATCTTAATCCATTTCTAGACATGTATCAGTGTCAAAAGGAATAAAAAGAGGGTCCTAAGAGCGAGATGAAGGATTATATCTCCTATATATGAATAAAAACAGATTGGCCCATTAATACACTTCATATAGGGACAAAAACAACAGCCGATTAAAGGATTATGCAGTTACAGAGATAAATACGCGAGATCAGTCCTGGGTTTACAACTTGGATCAAGGAGAATTCGATGTATATTATAATATAATATTTGCATGAAAATAAATTCATTTAGTAATCAGGGTGGGTTTTCTAGTTGTCCAATAGGATTTTGGTATATCAATTATATTATAGGGCCTACTGTATAATAATATTTATATATCGTATTTGCGTCTTTTTTCTAAAACTTATAATTAATTTTATTAGCTCACATGACTTATCTGAAAAGATAATAATATAATTTCAAGGTTATATTCAACATTTTTTAATTATCGAAATTTAAATGGTAAAATAATTATAGTTTTTTTTTTTTTTTTTAATATTTAAAATATTTTCTTATCTCTTATAGTCTTTTTTCGGCTGTCATTAATTTTAATTTAAAATTATACTGAACAAAAAAATAACATTTTTAAAAGTTTCCTTCAATAGGGGTCGTCCACCTCTTACGTAACGCGTTATGGGGGGGGAGGGGTTTGGACAAAACGTTACTAATTGTGACATAGGGAACCCGGGGGTTTCTCTAAGTGTGACATAACAATACAAAAATTGAATTTATAAAATCTTTTCGGTCGAATGATTTTCACAACAGGAAAAAGATGGAGTGATTATTTGAGTCACGAGTATTTACTAAAACAAAAAAGATATTGTGATATGAATTTTGTATAAAAATTTTTATTTGGGGGGGTAGTTCTATGTTGTGACATAATATTTGTAGGGGGATTTGTGTGTATGTGACTAACTGTGACATGGGTGGGGGGACTAGAAAATCGTCAAAAAAAGGCGTTATGTGGACGACCTCCTAGTCAATTTTTATTAATTTTGGTTTGAGAAAAACGAATATGACAAAGAAATTTTTTTTATTAGCTCTGGTTTTCGAAATATAGAGAGAATAATTTTCATAGAAAATATGCTCAAAAACAGCTCCTATTATGAATTTTCAAAATTTTTTTTAAAGTTTCACCCCTTCATTCGTGAAAATCTGTTGATTATTAACGAAATTATTAACAAAATAGTTATCAGAATATGACAAAAACAATTTGGCTGCCTATCTTTTAGGCGCTTTGTTCTCTCTCCTCTCTGTAGACACTCTTCTGTATACATAGGATAGGAATTAACTTATAACTATTATACATGTATAATATTATTTTTAACTTTTTGTTTTTAATTTTCTTAATAATCAACAGATTTTCGCGAATGAATCATTTTTGGAAAGCCGAAGAACGAAGAAAGAAAGAATATCTTTTTTTTGCAGGGATGATAAAAATTGCATTAGAGGTGTCTTTTTTTTTTTTTTTTTTTTTTATTTGGCTTTTGGCCTAAGCCATTTAGCCAGACATTAGAGGTGTCTAAAGCTAAAAAAAAAAAACTGAATGAATTCAATTTTTCTAAATTTTAAGTCATTTGAGGCTTGTCTAAACTTCCGATTGAGCTGAAACTTGGATATTTCTTTGTAGTTTAACTATCTGCATATTACTTTCTCTTACCCTATATATGAAATATTTTTAATGGTGATGCCTTAAAAAAATCTTTAAAATTTATAATAGGCGCCGTTTTAAAGCATATTTTCTATGAAAATTTTATTCTCTCTATATCTCTAAAACTAGAGCCAATCGGACAAAATAGATGGTATTTTCGGAATCCTAGCTACCAATATTCTTAAGAGCTCTTAATATCCTGAAACAAAATCACTGTTCTCCAGTATTATTGATATTTGCAGATTATTAATGTTCAAAAACAGGCGCGGAGCCAGGGGGCTGAAGCTTCAGTTCCTCCCCTCGAAATGGTCCTTTTTTATAAAGGTTTTTTGCATATTTTATATGTGTAGGCTAGGGTGTCCCTTATTTTTCGATTTTTATTTTTTTTTTTGGTTATACCCTCTAATTTTTTTACTTATATTATAAAACACTCGTAAATAAAATTTGACCCCATTTGGAGTTCATTTACCTCCCCCGACCGTCTTGGGCGGGATTTTGAAAATTTTTATTTTTTTGCGTATACGTTCTCATTTTGTTTATTATATTAAAAAATACTCACAAATCAAATTTTACGTCAATCGGAGTTCCTTTAGCCCCCCCGACCCCCCTGTGAAAAAATTTCGAAATTTTTTTTCTCGGATAGGTTATAATTTTGTTAATTCTATTAAAAAACACTCGCAAAATAAATTTTACATCATTCAAAGTTCATTAACTACCCCCTACCCCCCTTGAAACATGCCCAGTTAGGTGAGAGAGTATTGGCGCGCTCCCGCGGCGACTTCCTATCTTTAATATGCAATTATTTAATTTTGTTGAAATAATTTGATTAGAAAATAATAAAACAAGAAATTAAATACCAATATTTACTTAAAAGTTCAAAAAAGTAATAAATTTTGTTGATATTTCCTTTTTTTTACAGTCGGGATAAAAATGCCTCCTTTCTGCTCCAGCTCACAACGTTGAAGGAATGGATTTTGGTCTCCCTCAACGATTATTATGAAAGTTTTCTATTAGCATTACAGCCCTTTCAGCTGTATCATTCACAGCTTTTAGAGAAAGAACTGGTCTTTTGACTTCTAAATCTGCCACGAGAGAGGATTCTCTTCAAAAAGAGTGTCGTTCTACCTTCAATGGAGCATGATCTTTTTACAAAATCCTCTCGACTTTTCTTCTTTAAATTAATTACCATCTTCGTTTTTGTTCGGACGTCAACTTCACCATCCAAAAGAGATATAATGATCACTTCGCTAGTTAAATTATATTAGGGAAAAATGACGAAATAGTAAACAAGAGCACGCTTAACCTTCAAGTTAAAAAAATGAGTTTTTCACATATAGTTAGCTTTCTGAAGTATAAGGAAAGATTTGTGAAGTTATCAATTTAATAAAAGCATATAAAAATTATTAAAAATTAAAATTAATTAAAATAAATATTAAAAATGCCGTTAGGCCATATAACAGTGGTAATCCGCCTCTTGGGCTAGGGGATCAAGAGTTCGCATCTAGTCTCAAAAATTTATTTCAATTTAATTGGCTACTAATAAATTGAAATAAATAGAGGCGGGATCTAAATGGCCTCCAATGCCTTATTAAAATTATTATTTATTTATTTATTTTATTTAAGGTCTTTTTCGGAGGTCATTTAGACCCAGTCTCTATTTAATCCAATTTATTCGTAGCCAATTAAATAAATTTTTGTTTTATGAATTGGGATGCAAACCCGCGACCATTGGTACAGAAGGCCTGCACGCTAACCAATACACCAAGGCCCGAGGGCTAAAAATTAATTTAAACTATAATAATAAATTTTTTACTTTGAACGGTTAAAGAGCCTGTTGTATTGTTGCTCAGGTCACCTAAATTTTTACTTTTCCAAAAAAATTTAATAATTTACAAAAAAATAAACAAATAAGTCTTGTGTTTCTAATTTCACCCCTTTGTTAAACCTTATACCGAACTTTGGCTCTTTCCTAACTAACTCCGACTTGGGCCTTTGTCAACTAGCTAATCCGAGGAATAGCTAGTGAAGCAAACGTTCCAAAAATTTATCCATTATTTGTCAACAATTTCGAACATAAAAAAAGTAAAAAAAACATCAAGTTTTAAACATTACTTTTTTTTATTTTTAATTTATCTTAATTAGAATTTTAATATGAATATTTATATCAACTATAAAAAAAAATAAATAGTCTATATCATTTGTGAGGGTTGAGAATGTGACTATTTCAGGGTCTATATCTCTATTGCAAAATGCCTCGCGATAACATTAAGCCGGCTGGCTGACTGGTCCAAGTGGGGGAAGGTCGGTGGTGTTGGTACTCATCCCTTTATAAAGAAATAGGGGAGGGGCGCCAGTGTGTTGAGTGAGCTCTGGTGGGGGGTGCGCGGCGCGTTAGGGGTGGTGGTTGCGGCGAAACGCAGCCAGTCGGGCGCCCGTATCCCAGCCTCTCAGTTGGGATCTTGCAATCGTCCTGGTCACAAAAGACGAGCAAAAACCCACCCTTACCGGTAATGAACTTATAACGATATCGTAAAAAAAAAAAAATTATCGCAATCGAAAATCTTTTTTTTTTCTCTCTCGGAATTTTTTTTTTTGGCCAACGAGTCTGTCTTCGATTTGGTAAGAAATAAAATTTTTTAATGCTTTATTTTGCGCTTTAAAAAAAAGCAATGATAATTTTTGCTTTTAATATTTATTATCGGATTTCATTTAAATAATAAATTGACATTGTCTTCTATTGAATTAACAATTCAACTTTTTGAATAAAATAAAATTTCACTTTCAATTTTGTATTTAATACTGTAATTAAGTTTTTATCATTTTCTCCTAAAAAAACAAATCAAATGGAATGCATTCACTCATTATTTTTTCAATTGGGCATTGTATTCAATTCCAATTCTATTAAATTGCAAAAATTACAAATTCCCATTCGAAAATAAAATTGTTGTAAATAAATATAGACAGCAAACGGATATTGTTATTGTCTGTAAAGCTTCCTGAGCGTCAAAAACAAGAATATTTTTATCATCTCACTTAAGATTACAAATAAAATTTATCTCCGCATGGTGTCATTTTATTAATTTTTTATTTCTCTGTAAAATTTTATACACCACACTTTTTTCTCCCACACCCTCTTTTCGCAACTTAGGCCATTTAAGACTTTGACGATACCGTTGTAAGTAATATATATATTGGTTGCTTTCTTTTACATTGTAAGCCATCTGGTTCCAAATGCTTAAATAATCATGACTGCCTGTCCGACCCCACGTTTGGTATAGACCTCTTTACGCCAACCCGGCGTTGTATTCCTGAGTGTGAAAAACAAGAATATTTTTATCATCTCACATAAGATTACAAATAAAATTTATCTCCGCATGTGTCATTTTATTAATTTTTTATTTCTCTGTAAAATTTTATAATTTTATCAGCTTAATATTTTTAAATAGAGGGTTGGTTGCAAGAGCAAACAGCCAAATTTTTTCTTTAAATATTTTATAGAGCCGACTTTTCGGTCTCATCTTCAGAGCCCAATTCGCCCCTTTCGACACCGAAACGTCGCCTCAATAAAATATTTAAAGAAAAAAATTTGGCTGCCAATTTCGATTATATTTTAATCAGACATAGGCTAATCATGTAAATGATATATTGATATACATGTAAATTTATATTGCTCTTGTATAAATTTTAATTTATTTATATTCGGATAAAATTATTTATTTATTTTTTTAATGAAATAAATTATTTTCAAATGAATAGCTACTACACATTAGTTCCTCTTTATATTATAGTAGTAAATACCAATAGAATGGTTATCTATTTGTCTGATAAAATGGAGCGAAAAAAGACCGTTTTAATAAATTAAAATAACAAATTGAATATAATAAATGGTATAACAAAATAAAAGCTAAAAAGTAATAATTAATCGAATTAATAACTAAATCTATCATTTTCTCCCGCAACTTTCACGTGTCGTATAGTTATGAATTTAATTTTTATTTAATTATCCTGATAATTTTTATTGTTATGATCCCAATTAGTCCAGATAATCCAGTTTATATGATATTTTGATTTTTTTTTTAATTTTTCATCTTTGACATGTTTAAAATTAACTCCCTCTCTCGCTCTTCCTTATGAAGGTTTAATTATATTTTATAATTGATTTTAATAGAAAAACAAAATTTTCTTGAATTTTTTTGTGATTTTAAAAAAGAGAATATCCATTTTAAAGAGCATGTAAAAATTGATTTATGGATTTTAATCAAAATCGTAGCGAATTTTGGGAAAATCGAAAAAAACTGAAAAAGTACATCAGTAAAGTATTACCAGTAGTTTTTGACCAATTTTGTTTAAAAGCTTATTTTCACGCCCTAGGGGGGTGCCTAACTTAAATATAACATTTCAACCTTTTAGCTCAATTTCTTCATGCTTTAAATTGGATACACACACACACACACACACACACACAGAGACCATGTCGCGAAAACTACTTTTTTGGATTCAGGGGACCGCAAAACGTGTAGTATAGATCTATCTATCCTTCAAAATCTCGACATCGAATTTTTGACATGAATCCAATTCCGGTACTTTCTCTGTATATTTACTAGGGTATGCATATTTATATTAACATATAAATATAGGTAAGAGAAAGCATTGGCGTAGCCAGAAATTTTTGATGGGGGGGATCAAGAAATTTTTTCAAAAATTTAAGATTATTTTAGGGTATTTATAAATCATTTTGGTTTGTTTTTTTAGCTAGAGTAAATTATTAGGTTTTACTTTCTCTACCCTATGTGAAATATAATTTGTATTAAATATCTAGTCATGGCTTGGGTCCCATGGGGGGGGGTTTGAACCCCAAAACACCCCCCTGGCTACGCCTATGAGAGAAAGTAAAAATTGATAATTTTATTAATAAAATGACTTAAAAAATTCTAACAAGAATGTAAGAATTTATTTAATTAAATCGATTCTGAGACGAAGGATTTGATTTATTTAAAAAGATTATAAAAAACAACTTTGCCATCAGGAGTAAAAATCTGTGGGAGTGATCTATATCCTTATTTTTACACTTTTATGTTGAGCAATTTTAGGAATTTTAAGTATAAATTTTATACAAATCTGAATTCCTCCAATAAAAATGGAATTTCATGCAAAAACACCCGAAACGTGCATTTTCACCTTTTTTTGATATATATGCTCTGAAAATGATTCCAATTGGGACCGAAACATCAGCAACAAATGCACTTTTTTATACTTGTGAAATATGTATAAACATCTTCAAATATATTAGAATCAAATCATTATTAGGAAAATTAAATTTCTCTTGTGTGTGGATTTAATTTTTATTCCATTAATTCGTTTTAATTAAAATGCTTTGCAATATGAATAAACATCATTATTATCATCACACGGGTAGAAGCTTAAAGTACCTGAAGGCATTGCAATCCAGGCCAATGAGACCATTCAAAACTAGATTAGTATGAGCCTACTTACACTAATAATAACAACAACAATAATAATATTCATAGAGGGCTTAACTACAAATGTTGAGTAAATTTGCCAGAACCCCCACTTATACCGGCAGATCTATCGTATTTAAATAATGAGTATCGTATGATGCCTATATGGCCTAAGATACCTGGCAACTGCACAATCAAGTTGAAGTTAAATATGAATTTTTACTTTCTCTTACCTCTATATATATGTTAATATATAGAGAGAGAAAGTATTGGATTCATGTCAAAAATTCGATGTCGATTTTCTCTAAATTTGCTCCAACGATTTTTTTTTTTAATTCAAAAATCAATTATTTTTTAGATTCCCTTTAAAATATATATTCTTATTTTGTCATTGACATCTTCTGAAGACCACTTTACTCTTGTACTCCATAGAAAAGATAGGAGAAATGGTTGCCATGGTAACAAAATATAAATATTTATATTCATACTTATAAATTTTACATCTAGAAATTCGAATGTACCGTACTGTCGGAAACTATATATATATGTCGACACAAAAAATCTGGTGTGACAAGCACAGAACACAACTTTCGATTACCGAAGGTAATATATTCAAAATATGTAAAAATCTGGTGTGACTGGTCGCACCAGATTTTTTGTGTTGAGATATATTTAGTTTCCGTCAATACGGTACAGTACAAATGAATTCAAGATATAAAATTTATAAACAGAAAAATATTTATATTTTGTTACCATGGGAACCTTTTCTCCTGTTTTCTATGAAAGACAATATTAAAGTGCGGACAAACAGACACACTGACCATGTTTGAAAAACAAATTTTTTGGACTCAGGTGACCTCAAAACGTGTATATGCATCAAAATCTCGACATGACATGAATCCAATACTTTCTCAATATAGAAGAGAAAGTAAAAATTCTTGACTCGAAAATAAACGCCTACACAAAAATAAATAAAAGGACTCTTAATCTATATAGCAAGTCTTTTTCTATATAAAAAAAAAAACGATGATAGAGAATTTTTTAAGCTCTGTAGTATAGAAAGTTTTTAATCCAGGTGGAGGAGGCCTAAGAGGATTAGATGCAACTGCCACAGGCAAAAACAAGAAATATCCATTTTTGCTTTTTGCTTTTAGATAATCTGTTAAGGATTTTTATTTTACATTAGATATTTGAAAAAAAAAACATCCAAATTGCTATCTCTCTTAATAATTGTGATCGTCTGTCTCTCTGTATATAGAGAGAAAGTACCGTATTGGGTTCATGTCAAAAATTCGATGTGGAAATTTTGATGGATTTACATGTTTTGAGGTCCCCTGAATCCAAAAAAAAGTGTTTTTCGCATCATGGTCTGTCTGTATTTGAGTCGGTGTGTCTGCCTGTGGGTGTGCCTGTCTGGGTTCAATTTAAAGCATGAAGGAATTGAGCTAGAAGGTTGAAATTTTATATTTAAGTTAGGCACGCCCCTAGGGCTTGAAAATAAGATTTTAAACAAAATCGGTCAAAAACTACTAGTACATTACTAATGTATTTTTTAAGTTTTTTTCGATTTCCTCAAAATTCGCTCAAACGGTTTTAATTAAAATTTAAAAATTAATTATTTTTTACATGCTCTTTAAAATGTATATTCTTATTTCAGATTAATTTTTTTTTTTAAATATAATCAACAGTTTTTGAAACAGTATTTTTACTATGAAAAATGTCACTAAAAATAATTAATATAAACAGGCTGATGAGGAAAATTGGCTGATCAGGTTACACGTGTAGTGATTCACAAGTAAAAGATAGAAAAGAATTTAATTTAAATTTTTTTTTTGGCTGGAGAGAATGAAGGGTGGTATGAGAATGAAAATTGATTTGGGGGGGGGGGGGGGGTACTAACCAAGTATTAGAAAAAAAATCTGAATGAAAGAAGAATTTTCAAAAGCCTTTATATTATGTTTAAAATGAATGTAGTACTAGGATTATATGCATAAAAGTTAACTTTGTATTTATATAAAAGAAAAAGGATGATAAAAAAAAAATGAATAAAAATGAATTTAAGAGATTTCATTTTTTATTAATATGATATGATTATATGATATAAAATAAATATAGTTTTTTTTAACTCTTTATTAATTAAAATAATATATTATAAAAACAGCATATAACTCATTTTCACAATTGTCACTGACAACGGGAACGCGTGAAAGTGCGGAAGAGACCTTAAAATATTTTTTTTTGTCTTATGTCTTTTGTTCTCTCCCTCTCTCTCTCAAAACCACAACAGCAAAACTTTATTTATACAAAAGAATAAAATTCAAAAAGAAAAAAAATAAAATTTTCATATAAAATAAATAATTTTTCTTAAAATATTGACCGCACTGACAATATAACAACACAGGTTTTTATTTAGATAATTTGTTCAAAAAACCCAAAATTGCATTTTTTGAGTTAGACCGGTCTTGGACAGGTCCGACGATATATTCAATACTCGATAATAAAAATAGTATATTCAAGAGTATCAATTGTTCATTTACATTCTTCTCGGTTAGTAGAACTAGCTAGAGAAGAAAAATCTGTTGTGACTGGCGCACAGCTCACAACTTTCTCTTACCGAGGTAAGAGAAAGTTGTGCTCCGTGCTGGTCTGACCAGATTTTTTGTGTCGAGATATATTTAGTTGCTCTTAGCACTTTAGTTCCAAACTTGACCACGCGATGATTCATAGATGGTCTGAGCTACGAATGCTTCCACATTAGTAAAGTGTACTTCAAACGATTTCCACAAAAAATTTCACTGATATACTTTTTAAAGAGCATTTAAAAAATAGTTCATTTATGAATTTTAAACAAAATCGTTGCATCGAATTTTGAGAAAATCTGCAAAAAACTGAAAAAGTACATCAGCAAAGTGTACTTCAAACGATTCATCCAAAAATTTCACTAATACACTTTTTAAAGAGCATCTAAAAAATAGTCAATTTATGAATTTTAAACAAAATCGTTGGAGTGAATTTTGAGAAAATCGAAAAAAACTGAAAAAGTACATCAGTAAAGTACTAGTACTTTTGGGCCGATTTTGTTCAAAAGCTTATTTTCACCTCTTGGGAGGGTACGTAACTTAAATATAAAATTTCATCCTCGTAGCTCTTTTAGTTCCTGAGATATTTTGTTCACAGACACACAGACCATGTTGCGAAAACCACTTTTTCGGATTCAGGGGATCTTAAAACGTGACGATCCATCAAAATCTCGACATCGAATTTTTGACATGAATCGAATACCTTCTCTCTATATACATACATTTCATACATAGGTTAAGAGAAAGTAAAAAATGGTCAGTCAGAGGAATATTTTGAAAATGTTTCCTCTATTATGTTAGACAGATATGAATGACTTCTTGAATGTGAGGAGATTCAGATGGGAGCGAAGGGTAATCACATAAGAAAACTTTATTATTGATTATTATGTCATGCTTTTGTAAATATATCCCATTTTCAATAACAAGAATATAGTTGGGGGGGGGGGAGAAGTAAATTCTCTATCTAAACTCATTTCAAGAGTGTTTGTTTCCCTTTTATTTAATAAGAATATAAGAACAAAGTAATAGTATCTTGATCTTTTACGCGAGAGAGCAAGCACCCTTCCGGATTTCATTCTCCAAGTAGATCAGACACATTAAGTCAATATTTATTTGAGCGACACTGTCAAGTTTAAAGAGAAAATAAACAGTGTGCAAATTTACGATTGACAAACTTCGATACAAAAAGAGAGAGCGAATGTCTCTTCTTCTCAAATAGTAACTTTATCGGAGGCAAAATAGCTAGACGAAGAGTTTTGAACTTTTTATTTTCAGTTTCTCAAGTTGATAAACATTTCTCTTAAAGAAGGAAAAGTGAAAAGGGATAGACTAACTAGGAATTTCGCTGATTGCTTCAAAACCCTCACTTTACTTTTGTTTAATTAAGTAGTGTTTTTCACCTAAAATCAAGAAAAACTTTCGTTTATTGAACATTTATCGCTATTAAAACTTCATTTTTTACTTCCGCTTGAGAAAGAAAGTATTGGATTCATGTCAAAAATTCGATGTCGAGATTTTGATGGATATACGTATTGAGGTCCCCTGAATCCAAAAAAGTGGTTTTCGCCACATGGTCTGTGTGTGTGTCTCTGGTTCAATTTAAAGCATGAACGAATTGGGCTAGGAGGTTGAAATTTTATATTTAAGTTAGAAATCCACCTGAGGCGTGAAAATAAGCTTTTAATTAAAATCGGCCAAAAAGTAGTAGTACTTTACTGATGATTTTTTTATAATTCGCTCCAATGATTTTGATTAAAATTCAAAAACCAACTATTTTTTTAGATGCTCTTTGAAATGTATATTCTCATTTTTCTATTGAAATATTCTGAAGACCACTTTACTCTTGTACTTCATAGGAAAGATAGGAGAAATGGTTGCCATGGTAACAAAATATTAATATTTTCCCATGTTTATAAATTGTACGTCATGAATTCTAATATATCGGCGTAAACTAAATATATGTCGACACAAAAAAATCTAGTGTGACAAGCACAGTACACAACTTTCGATTACCGAAGGTAATAGAAAGTTGTGTGCTGTGCGACAGTCACACCAGATTTTTTTATCCTCTCCTCATACTCCACAAATTTGAACCTCCCCAAGTCAACATTCTGTAACCCCTCAAGCTCAAGATGGAAAGATGTAATTAAAATTTTATTAATATCTTAAAGCTGGAATGAGTGAACTCTAACAGTGTCAAAGCAGCAGTCTCTCCATTCAATAATGAAGTTAAATTAATATCAGGCGCAGTCTTGGAATTTGGTTTGGGGGGACTAGAATTTTTTTCATTTACTAACAAATTCATTTCTTTGCGATTGGAATATTATACCCAATAAAGTATTCTTGCTATAAAAGGTTAAAATAAAAAAAATGTATAATAGGCCTATGCACTGAAGATGGGCACCTGCAGAGGGACCGAAATATTTGCAATAAATTGAAGTGAAGAGATCTTTCTTACCTTCCTTATTATATATATTTTTTTATTTTAACCTTTTTTTGTCAGGAATAAGCTATTTTATAACTCATTATTTTATAATATTCCATTTTCAAAGAACTGAATTTGTTACCATCTTCAGAGCATAGGCCTAAGCAGCTTAAAGCAACTAAAATTCTTTTTATTTCATTGGGTAAAAATACAAGTGGGGGGGAGAGGACTTATCCCCCATAGATCCCTCCCCCACCTGATTAATAATAAATAAAATATTAATAATAAATAATAATTAGGGTCCGACCGAAACAAGATTTTCAGCCGAAACCGAAACCGAATATTCGGCCTCAACCTTAGTTTCGGCCGAAACCGTAACCGAAACCGAAACTTGTATTTCCTATAAAAAATTTTTTTTTTTTTTTTTTCCCTTTTTTGAAAAAATTTTTTTCCCCTCAAGTGCAAATTATTTGACCTTTTTTTTTTTTGCATGCGAGTCTCATCCCATTTTTTCAGACTCTGGTTTCGGCCGGCCGAAAGGTTCGGCCACTTTTTGGCCGAAACCGAAACTACGGCCGAAACCATGATTTTTGGCCGAAACTGCCGAAACCACCGCCGAATATTCGGTCGGTTCCTAATAATAATATTATATCATATTACTAACGAGGAAAGAATATAAATACATTTTCTACACTCAAATTTTTTTCGGCATCTGAGGCTATTTATTTTAAAATGCATCCACATTTAATAAATAAATTTAATCTCTCAAGACGGGAAATGAACCTCTTTGCTGAAATAAGCCCTCTACCTCTTCTCCAAAGGACAGACGTTATATTAAATTATAAAGTCAAAGATAAAGAAGAGAAAAAAAAGCATTTTTTGCTATTCCACCCATGCTCTTACGTTACATCTCTTTTGCAACTTGGGTACTATTAAAGCATTTCCCCAAGGTTATAATCAAACTCTAAGACAAGTTTTCAATATTCTCAGCTTTGTCGAGAGCCAAATCGTCTTCTGAAACTCCTGAAAACCCCTTTGATCTCTTTATAGAAATGATTAAAGAGAGCAGCATCCTAACGTGACGTTTCCTTTTGCTTCCACCACCACCCCATCCTTTTCTATAATTCAATTTTCTCATCATCATATATGATAAATAACAAAAAAAAATAAATCGCCCTTGTTGCTTCTATCAATATCAATATCTGTTTTATATCATTTTCACAAAAATTTAAAAGTGTTTTTTTTTTACGATAAGATTTGAGAAAAAAGTTAGTTGGGTGATGTTTTATTCAAAGAGAACATCAAAATGGAATTTTATGAGTCATAATTTACTATTGAAAATCCGTGATGACATGTCACCCAGCCATATTTATTATTATAAACATCTAATAAATATTAAATTTATTTTTTTTTATCTCTATGAACATAAACGTTGATTGTCAATAATTTTTTTAATTATTAATATTATAAATTAAACATTTATTTATTATTAATTAAAAATAGCTTAATGATTTTCAAAAAATAAACTGCAACAAAATATACGAGGGCAGGTCAACAAGTCCGTGTCTTTTTGAATGAAACACAGGTTTTTGGATAAAAAATTATTTTTCAACGCAGTCTCCTTTGAGCTCTATACTCTTTCACTCTATCTATATACACTTTGTCCAACGTTTCTCAAATTTTTTTTTTCCTCTTCCAAAAAATAAGATTTGTCGAGGGCGGATGAGGAATGATTTTCGAAATTCTCTTCGTAAAGACTATCATCATATGCAGTTATTTACATTGTTATTTATACACATAGGCTATTGTAAAATTAATTAGCTTATGAGGGGGGCTCGCTGGTGTAGCGGGCTAGGGTGTCGGCTTCTACAAAGAAGATCCCTGTTCAAATCCTGGGCGTGCGGGATTTTTTCATTAAATAAAAATATTTATTTAATGTAAACAAATCCTCAAGCAGACCTTAGATTGGAATATAGGATCTCACCACAATAGCCCCCAGGCAACTCTACGAGGAGAGGGAGTTGCTGTGACATCACGTCCTGTGGAAGAGACGTAAAGAAGATTCCCTCTCAGTGATGCATTCTTCGAAAGGAGCAGGCTACACGCCGGTGCTGAGGGAGTCCCTCCTCAAACTAGGACATCCTCCATAGAATAGAAGAGGTTGGATATAAGGAGCCGGTTGGAACCAGAAATAAGGATTAGTTCACCTGATAAAAAAGGAAGGAGGAGTTAGAGTTAGGAAATAACGTAACTTCACGGGGTGCCGGTAGATGGCTACAGCCAGGGACCGGTTGTGTATCTTCGTGCACGACAGCACCTCGGGTAAATAAACGGGGATCCCGATAGGAATTTTAAATAATAATAATAAGCTTATGAACAGACTGTTGACAACTCTACTTACTAAAAAAACTCCAATGCAACTGAAGATGGCATAATTAAATCGGCCGAAACGTTTTGCGTAAAAGGAGTTTAATTTAATAGATGCTCCCTGCCTAGCTGCTTTCCTCTTCAATCCTTTATTCAATTTTACACAGCCACTTTCTATATTAAATAAGTAATTACCTCCGAAATAGATGGATGAAATTGTAGTCATATCTATTTATTTATTTTTTAGTCTAATTTCAAATATTCACATTTCTATTTCCATGTAAAATGTTTCTCTTTTTTGTATTGTTTGGTTATAAAATGAATATGAACTATGATTTGTCTGCGATATACAAAAAAAAAAAAGAAAGAAATCATATAGACTATTCAATATTCCTTTACCGTATCGCGAGATAGAATCGATATTCGATTATAAATAAATTTTTGATAGTGTGATTAGGAAAGGGTAAAGAGAGAGAAAAAGAGAGTTTGTTTATCTTTTCAGCCCTTCGGTCATGGCAGGCTGATTTCCGAGAAAGGGATGAAAGACAAAAATTGATAGACTTACCCGCCCTTTTTTTCTCTCTTTCTCTCTCCCTTCAAATCGAAATCACCACAAAAACGCAAGTCGTTTCCCGACAGCCAAAATGTTTATATATATAAACTTAGAGTAAGCTGGAGCAGTCAGTCGTTAGCCTCGTATAACAGTTTTTTTTTTTTTTTTTTTCTTATTTTAATCTGCCTTAAAAAAGTTATAAGATGAGAGTTGAGTTTGCGTCTTTCGACATTTACAGATACTCTTTTTTTTCCCGCAAAGAATTTATTTACTAAAGTCATCTCACCAAAATTTCAAAGGTGTTTTTCCGTATTAAGAAGTAAATAAAAGAAAATATAACAAATTATAGGTATAAAAAGTTTATTTCAGTTATGGGGGTGAATTCATAAATTTTTCTCGTATGCCAGTATTCAGAAAAAATTATTATTCCAATTGCTGTTTGATTCGAGGATTCTTAATAATAAATACAAGGTTTAAATATTTTTCAAATTTCTTCAATCTGGGAAATTTCTCAAGGCTTTTATGAGAAATTCTCGTTTTTATCAATTAAAAATCAATCCGGGATAGGACCTACTTTTTATTTTTATTTAAGGTCATTTTCGGCATCTATGGCCATTTAGACCATGCCCCTGTTTGGTAGCCAAATCAATGTCGCGTGGGGCGGGATTTGAACCCGCGACCATTAGCATACTAACCACTACACCAAGGCCCGGGTCATCTGAGACACTTGTGATGAAATAAAAATTCCTTCTATTCTGGATGTAATTTTTCAGCAATTTGTTAATTAAGTAACAAGATCTCTAACTCAAAGTGAAAGGAGAAAATAAATAAAAATAAGCAAATGTTTTTGTGAATAAGCTGAGTGAAAAAAAAAGTAATGAGGCATTAAATGCCTTTTGTGCTGAATACCCATTTAAATTTAAAATAAAATAAATATTCGACATTGAAAACTTTTAAAGAAGGCAATGTCTTCTGAAACGTCGACTTAATTGACAAATCCCTGAAAAAAATACCTTCAAAATAAAAGAAATATTTAATTTTTTCATTCATTATTGAACAAAAAAAAAAAAAACAAAGATGTCTCCAAAATGATTGAGGATAACAAATTTTTATTTTTTTTTTATTTAAGATCTTTTTCAGCATCTGAAGCCATTTAGGCCCCGACCCTATTTATCTAAATGGGATGCGATGGTACAAATGCATGGGCGTAACTAGGGGATTTGGATGGGGGGCCATGGGACGGACCAGCCATTCTCCGAGGGGCCTGGGCCCCTATTGACTTTTTCTTGGGGTGGGGAGCCTTCTGGGGGCCCCCCTAGTTACGCCCATGTACAAATGGCTCCAACCACTACACCAAGCCCGGGGGCACAAACTTAAACCATAATCCAAAGATCAATGGTCCCCTAGCTGAATGATAAATTTTATTTTAATTATATTGTCAACCAATCAATTTAGACGGATAATTAATTATCTCCAGAATTATACATATATTTATCGATTTATTCAAAATGGCCTCCGAATTAAAAAAAAAAAGAAAAGAAAATGCTTTTACAATTTGATTATAAAATATATATCTGCCAGGTGTCAAATTATAAAGACATTTCTTTTTTTTTTCATCTACCATTAATATAATAATCCTCGGATTACCCGTTGCTCTCTAATCTATTGATCTTTCATCATCCGTTTTTTTCATCTTTTGAACGCTTTTTTAGATTCCTAAATTTCTATATATTTTTTTTTATTCATTCCTCTTTCTTAAACTATTGTGAGCGAATGAGGATCATTTATCATGAATCTTTTTTTACTTTGTCAGATTAGAAAGCAAATAAATTGTACCAATTTAGGCTCTTCTGCAAATATAATTTGCATAATGTACCTATTATTCTTTGTCTACCCCTGCGCCGTTCCTTTAACCATCCGAGGGATGAATGATATGAGAGGCGATCCCCAAAAAGACCTTTGGCAACTATTTTGATTAAATTTCATTAGAGTTTGGTTGTGTTATTAGTGAAATTTTATATGTAAATTGTTTCGAGTTTGAGATCACTTTTTGATTGTTTAAATTTAAGGACGATCAGAGTGTTTACATTCAAGTTAAAAAACAAAAACTCACACACACGTCACAGTACAAATTATTTCAATACCACCAGTTATATTGTTATTTTATTTTTTTGTTAAAATGTACATTTGGGTGATTATAGAATTTTTTTACGTATTTCAAAATGCCTGCTATATCACTGAGTGAACTTTGCATATCAAACCATAATAATAATAATTATCATTTTTGATTTGTGTGAAAAAAATTGCCCCGGGCATACAAATACAAATTCTTTTGTATAGGCATGTTTCATAAATATTGGTGTAATTTCATTCTGCGACATATTTACCGTCTACCAGTCCAATTGAAATAAATAGAAACGGGGTCTAAATGGCCTTCGATGCCTCAAAAAACCTTAAATGAAATAAAATAACAAAAAAAATATCAAAAGTCAGTTTACTATAATGGCTTACTTTATGTCGAATGATTCAGTAAACAAAAATTCTATTAAAATTTGCCACGGTGAATAGAGTACATATACATTTCTCTTTTTCTGCTTTATTTAATATATATTAATATATATAAATGTCGACGTTTCGGCCGATTTTCCCGGCCTTCATCAGGACATGTGCTATGTTTGCCTCGAGCTTAGAGGGGCTCTTGGCAACTTAAACCAGAAGTTATGCTATCCGAAGAATTTTCTCATCAACAGTATGTCAGGAGTTGCCAAGAGCTAAGCTCGAGGCAAACATAGCACTTGTCCTGATGAAGGTCGGCCGAAACGTCGACATGTATATTAAATTAAGCAGAAAAATAAATATTTTTACTTTTTTCTTTATTTGTTTTCGGCTGCCTTTCTGAATTTTTTTTTAAACTTTTATGTCCTTCTGAACAGCTCAGTGGCAGTGGCGTAGCGAGGGGGGGGGCAAGGGGGGTCATCATGCCCCGGGCGTTACTCACAAAGGGGCTCCAAATGGTCAGCAAAACAAAACATTGCTGGATAATTTTTATTTTGATTTCTGGAAAATATATTTTAAATTTAGTGCCAGTGTGATATAATAATTTTGTATATTTTACATATAATATTATATGGTTACAGTAGTTGTTTTTAGCTGGGAATCGTAGTTGAGGATTTTGCAAATTGGAGTCCTGGAGAGAAAACTTTGCTGGTTTTTATTCTCCTTATCGTCCTTAATATTATATGGTTTTCGAATGGGGGGGGGGGGGCGCTAAAAAGGTATTGTGCCCCGGACGCGAGTTAAGCTCGCTACGCCACTGCTCAGGCTGAGGATGTTTGATTTCCAACCCAAGTGATAAAATTTTTTCTAAATTATATTGATTACCGATTAATTTAAAAAACATGGGCGTAGTCGAAATGACCTAATATGGTCCAGAAAAAAAGGATTTCTTTTATAAATTTTTCATATTCATTATTAATTTAAATAGTTTTATTATTTTATAGAAAATAAAAAAAAAAAAAAAAATTACAGCAATATTTTAATTTTATACCCTTTATAATTCAGAAAATTCATGCGCTTGGAGTAGTAGTTTTCTTCAACTACTCCACGGTAGTACTTACTACTCCACATTCTAAATATTAAAAAAATGGACAAGATTATTCCACTGAAAACTATAAGTGCCTTCAACTATTTAGATAGGTAACCCTTCGTTCACAACTGCTTTTCCTCTTCCTCATTGAAGTGTTAGAAAGGGGCTAAGGACTTGGCTAGGATATAATTTTATAAAAAAAAAAGAATATTTTATTAATAATTTCAAAAATGGCATTGAGGCCTTCTTTTTTATTATAAAAGAGGCATTCATTTATCATCGTCATTCTAGAATGAATTTAATTCATATTTTAATTTAATCAGTTGACGTTAGGGAGATTGAGAGCGAGACATTTGCCTTAAAGTCTTTTTCTATTTAATTCTGAATAAAAATAAATTACGAAATATTCATAAATTTTAGTTATAAATAAATAAATAAATAAATATATGAATGAATGTTGAGTTTTAGAATTTCTATCTCTTTTTTTTAAAGAGAGAGAGGGTAATATTTTATTCCCAAGACATTTAACCAATAGATTCAAACAAGCGTTCAGAGAAAAACACGCATTTTGGCGATGGTTTTATTCCCAAAAGCTTCTCTATCAATAGCTACATAGCTTATATATAATTCTTATGAGATTCAATATGTAGCTAGCTATAGGGCTATACTATATATATATTCAATTTTATAGCTCTAGCAAAGGAATACAAATATCAATTGAGAAAAATCTAATTTAAAAATTTATTTCAAATGATTTATGGATTTTCCTCTATTAAATTACAATATATAGCTTATTAATTTATTAATCCCCCTCTCCCTCAGTTATCAAGCCACTGTTTGGCTAGAGCTCGTGACGTAATTTGATCATGACGTAATACTTGTATGTGTTTGCAAGTTGATGGCGCCAGTGTTGAAAGACTAAACGTTTACATCGTCACCTGTGATTGGCCGGCACTGAGCCCAGAGGACCAATCAGAGCGCTTCATTTAGAGAAGGTGCTGGAGCCTTGTCCTCTCGCTGGACGCCGTCAACCTCGACAGTAGCCATTAAGAGGGCAATGCTTTTACATCAGTGCTGTGTTTGTATGGTGTAAAAACGACGCTATCTTTGAAATCTCAAGATCTTCTAATTCACTACTTAACTATAAACATCCTCTACATATTCTACATGGCTTAACCCGAAGTTTCGTCTACCAGCATTCAATATTCTTTGGCATTTATTAATCCATCCCAATGCCTCCAAGTCCAGGTATTCCTTCACCTTTCCTTTTTGTTACATATTACTGATTTTTTTTTATTAAATTGAAATTGTGTGTTTATTGATAAGTTTTTTTGTTCCACATTATTTGTTGATTTTCACTCACTCTCTCGTATTTTTTTTTTTACTCGATCATAATGCTTATAATTACGGTTCAAATTTATAGTGAAGAAATAATAGAGCTGAATTTTTTTTTATTTTAAAAAACTTTCTGCTCTGTTATTTCTTCACTATAAATAAATCCAAACTTTATAATTTACAAATTTATATTGAGTTTTTTTTTTTTTAATGTTCTCGTTCTCTTCAAAAAGTTTTTCTCTCTCTTAAGATGAGGAAAATAAATTAAAATTTAACCTTTTTTTTCTCTAAAACTGTCGTTGGACTTTCGGAATCAGCGGAAAAAATGTCGAATCAGCAAATAGTGGACACCCACCTACCCACACACACATAAGCCTAATCAAACAAATCACAATCATATATTTTTTTTTTAATATAATAAAACAACATTTATTTTATTTATCTAAAAATAGACTATTTTTTGCTAACTCATAAGTTTTTGACTCTTGAAATAGCACGCTAATGCTCTCTTTCAAAATAATATTCGAATATTTATATAGCCTATAAAATAAATTCCTCTTTCCACCTTTCAATTGAGTATTTAATGTTTATACACATGATTAAATAAGCTTTGAGTGTTTATAAATAATACACCATCGCTTGTGACGTCCCAATCAAACCTGCTTACGAGTAAGCAACACAAGAAATAAAAACACTTTTAAAAGTAATTTGTCTTAATCACTATTTTGTTTGATAGTCATGATTAACACGATTGGAGATAAAACTGGACGGGGTGGGGAGGGGGTGGAAAAGGAATAATAAATGTTGGATGCTTTTTTTTTAAATAAATTATTTTATTATACCGGCTTTTTAATTATCTTCTTATCACTTGAGTTAAATTAAACACTCAACTTGCCTGTCTGTCTTCCCTCTTACTTATATCAACTACTTCATAAAAATTATTCCCTTATTTAAATTTTTGTCTTTATTCATCCAGGACATTACGATTCAAGTGTGGTAAGGAAAAAAAGAGAGCGATTGCAGCTATGTTTATTTCGTTTATTAGACACTTGAAGCCGTTCCTTAGACAATAAATATTTTATACTCGTTCAATTGGGCCATTCGACTTTTTGAGGAGTTTTATTGACACACTTCAGTCTTGAGGATGGTCGCAAATCTGACCGAAACGTCGGCTTGAAGTGACTAATAAACGAAATAAACTTAGATGCTTTCTTCCTTACTACAAGATCTACTCAGCTATCCACCTCTAATTTTCAAGTGTGATTCTTTGAGACTCATTTGTATTTTTATTAAGATTTATTATAAACTTCAGAGTTTTCTAGATGTGTTTAATAATATAATTGAGAGAATACAGCTTGTTTTATTCACCATTTTTTTTATTTAGAACCACTTGACGTTTCGATCCCGGGAAGTCACATTAAGAGCACGAAAGCTGGTCATTCATTATACTCCTTATTTAGCTTCCCGGCACTGACGATGATTCCCACCTGGATCGAAACGTCAATATAAAGCTAGATCTAAACCAAAACGAAAAAAGCTGAATTCTGTTTAATACATTATACCAATAATTATATATAGATTTTAGAGGCCGTAAAAATTATGAAGTCGAGAAATCTATCAAAAGGAATTGAATAAAAATTTTATTTTTTATTTTTGCTTTTCGAGAGTAGATCGCTGTTTTATTCACATTATTCATTTTGTCAAAAATATACCGAAGAGAGGAACGTTGACAGGAAAAAAATTTTTTGTTTATTTAAATCCTTTTTTTTTTTTAAACACTCACACTTTTTTCTCATTCACACTCACACACGCATTCACACAGTCTTTTCGGCAACTCAGGCCATATAAGACTTTTTACGATATCCGTTATTGATAAATATACATATATGGGGTCCAGGCATTCTTATTTAAGCCATTTGGTATCCAATTGGCTTAAATAAAATCATCGGACTGCCTGGGGTCCGAACCCGCGACGTTTGGTATATGAGATTTAAATCCTTTTAGTTGACTTCTCTTCTTAATAACAATTACATCAAACAACCCAACTCCTTTTTCTATTCATTCGCTTACGTTCAAAGCCATTTTTTACTTTCTCGTATACGAATTAGAGAAAGTATTGTAATCGTCAAAAGATTCGACTGCGAGTTTTTTTTTTTTTTTTTGTGTTTCTCGACTTTTTAGATCTCCCTGAGTCCAAACAAAAAACATTTTTGCAATTATGTCAGTGTGTATTTGTGTGGTCACGATTACTTCCATTTTCCTACTTCTTGAATGTTGAATTATTTGCGGCAAACCGGACTCGAACCCGAGCTCTTTTGCAACTTCAGATCCGTAATCCGCAGCTTATCCGGCTTCTCTCCTCACACTATAATAGTATTTTTTTTGTCCTTTTTTGTCTATTCGACATTTGAGGTCTTGATAATAATTAGAAGAGATGTATTCAATTAATTACTTGAATGTTTTATAAGAGATCGTTTAATTTGGAGGTTCAGCACTTGGTAGTTTGATTCAAAGCTGTATATCTGTTTACCTGAGGGGTTGATTCTGTTTCCGCTGGATGTAATTAAGGGACTCGGAGTTGCGATTGCTAATTGTTGATTCATCCGGGTATACACCAATAACGATAGATAGACACTCTACAAAATTGAATAGCGGCGAATTCCCTCATGTTTTTCTGATTAAAAATTTACCTGGATTAAAAATCCAGGTATTTATTTATTAGATGTTTCTACTGAAAATGACATGTTATTAACGATTACATAAATTACTAATCCATATTTTATATACTGGACGGCGGAGACTAATTTATTTTAATAATGTATTATTAACACAATTACAACACATATATTTTTTTTTAAATTATACTCACAAATAAATATTTTTTTATTTTCATGTTATTAGTTATTTTAGGGATTTACATGTATGTTATAAAATTTTCTCTCTCGTGTTTTATTAAATTAAAAGTAAGCAACTTTTGACTAATTTTCATAACAATCTAAATAACAAATTTAGCCTGAAGCGATATAATTTATTTTAATTATATGAGTCCCTTATTTAAATAAATTTGGTTTAAATAACGTTCGAAGGCGAAATAGACTCAAATTTTGACTTTAGTCTTTTTTTTTTTATTAAAATGATGTTTTAAGAAATTAGAAGCAAATAAATATAGATTTTTTGCAAATTTTCAAATAAATGAGTGCAATAAATTAATACCATAATTATTGTTACAATTATGAATCATCATAAAAAAATTCATACGTTTTATATTCAATTTTGGAAGTTGAATGAAATGTCAATGCAGTCTCTAATAAAAAAATTTGGTGTGACTGGTCGCACAGCACACAACTTTCTCTTACCTTCGGTAATCGAAAGTTGTGTTCTGTGCTTGTCACACCAGATTTTTTTGTGTCGAGATATATATTAGAAAGCCCCCATTCCCGTTTATTTTCTTTAACAAAGACATTAACCTACTTTTTTTTTTTTAGTCTTTTGGTGTAAAGTTAAACACTAATAAATTTCACTTTTGTTTTTAATGTTTGTAATATGTATATTGAAATGTATGGCAATATATTTGCTTTCAGGCTCGGTGCCAGAATTTTCTGGAGGATTAGAAAATTTTTGTAAGAACAATGACTTTATTATACATATCTCCCCTCCTGACAAGCCTATTTTATTTTCGTTCATTGTATTTTAAAAAAATGCTTTAAAGCCTGCAAAGAATACGTTTGAAATATTTATATTTCCACTAAAGGAAGGAGATAATCTTCCAAATCCCCCTCCCCAGTATCACCCAACAATGCTCCTCTTTTTTTTTTATAAAAATAAACTATTCCCTACTTATTTAATTTAGACGTTGATCTCTTCTCAAAAACTCCCATGATTGTTTTCAAGTATCTGCGATTATTCTTAATTTCAACTTCCCACTCTCTCTTATTTTCTCATAGGTATAATAAATAGTCTTTTGTGGTTCAGCCTCCCGTATGTGTGGTGTTTGTTGTTTCATCGTCTTCTTCTTCATCTCTCATCTTTCATCATTTGTCCTTTACTCTTCTTCCCCTCTACTTTTACTAGAGGGAGGGAGAGAGACAAAACACCCTTTGTGTCCCCATCACCATCACTAAAGTTGGAGCTTTTCCGTTCGTTTGCACTGCTGCGTTATTTGCATACAAATGGTGTTATGCTGTGGCTGGATCGTCGTCGTTGTCATTATGTACGGGTTTATAGGCCTTACAACTAACTACAACAGCCGTTTCTTTCTTTTTTATCTGCAGATTCTTAATAATTCATCGATGAATTCACAAAAAAGGACTAACCATAAATTATAAATTCATATTCTTTTTTGCTATTTTTATTATATTATCAGGTAATCTCTTCCATTATTTAAGTAATACAAATTGATCCTATTTTAACTTGCATTTAGGTCTAACGTTTAACATCTGAAATCCGCGTTAATTCATTTTAACACCTTCTTGCCTCAAATTGCTATTCTAAAAGGAAAACATTTAGTCAATAGTGTTAAAAATTAATGTCATGTCTAGGGGGTGCCTTTAATATTTTAACGCCTTCAAAATGGCATCTTTAACCAAAAAGTAAGGTAATGGTTTTGCCAGCTTTGAGATAAAAGCAACATGTTAACGTCGCTGTTAAAACTTGGTTTAGAGCACTGATGGCAAACCTATGACCCGTGGGTCAAACACTGACCCACGCAACCTTTTTAACTGACCCTCAATTGCTACTCACAGAAACTCACCTAAAAAAGTTGCACGTGAAGGAGGAAAGAGGCGCATTAAAATTTAAAAAGAGGTTGTTTAGTTTTAAAAATACTCACAATTGTCAGTTAAAAATTTTTAAACTCTAGTGAGCATACGTGCCACTAGCTAATATTAAAAAAAATATGAATAAAATTTGACCCATGTCTCAAAAAGGGTCGCCATCCCTGGTTTAGAGAATAGCATTTTTTAACGCTGGTGTGTCAGATAGGCCTCTAGAATTAGAATAACAAATCAAGTTAGTAATGCGCTTGCGCGAGAGGTTATCGAGTGGTGTAAAAACACGAACAAGCAGAAAACTTCAAATGAACAGTTGTTAAAACCTGGGGTTAAAAATAAATAAAATATAAAATGTTAACGTCGCTGTTAAAATTTGGTTTAAAGAATAGAATTTTTTAACTCTGATGTTATTACTTTTCTTTTTAAATCCCAATTTATGATGTTAAATTTAAACTATTTTTAGAAAATAGACATGATTATCACTTGTACAATTTTTTATGCTCTTTACATTTCTTTTCTTCTTAATAAAAAGGAAGTTGATGATTTTCTCTCTTTTTTTTTTTTTTTTTCTTTTGTCCATTCTATTCGAGATTTCTCATTAGTCAGATACTAATTAAATCATTAAATATTTATTGAAAATGGAAAGGATGTATGACTGTCATTGATTGATATTCCATCATTAGGATGAAACAAGCGGAGAAGCGAACCGAAAAAAAGTTCCCAAGGGATGAACCCACAGAGGGTGAATGTTTTATGAAGCCCGAAAAAGAAAAGAACGAACGAGAAAACAAAATTTTCTAAAAAGAACTCGTCATTTCAACGTGATCTGTGTTGAGTTTGTTTGGATGAAGAAGATGGGAAGGAAGGAGGATTGGATGGAGGATGAGAAGGGATGAATGGAGCTCTCGATTGACCTCCTAGAGGGAGGAAGAAGGGCGCAACTCCTATGTTTGTTGTGTGGCTTCTTTTATTTTTATTCAAGGGAGGGGGGTTTCCGGGTTTTAACCAACATCATCATCAGATCAATTTACTAAACAAAAATAGATTTTTATAACACCAATATGTTAGGAAAACCATAAAATCATTCATAAAATACAGTATTTTAAATTTTTTTCTTTTTTTTTCTTTGTATGGACTGAACAAATCCACTTAATTACAGTATAAGATACAGTATTTTAAGCAGGGTTGGGTTCCGAAGAAAAATATGCAGGCTTCGAGAATATTAAAAAGAGTTTTGTAGTTTTTGTATTACTTTCTCTTTTTTATTTACAATACTGTATTTTTTGAATGATTTATTTTAGGCCGACACCAACATCCACCTCTGATTTTAATTACTTTAATTTAATTTTCTTTTAAATTTAATTGATGCTTTTCGTGTCGTTGAAGGCATATTTTTCTGCCCAACCCTGGCCGGAATAGAACTTAAATAAATAATTAGTCCAATGATAATTTTTTGCTCTTTTTCATCTGTGTTAAATAAACAAAGGGTCATTTATATGGATAGAGATTAAATAACGGTTATTGTAAAAGTCTTAAATGGCCTAAGTTGCCGAAAAGACTGTGTGAATGTGAGAGTGAATGAGAAAAAGTGTGTTAAAAAAAAAAAAAAAAATTAAAAATCTAAAAGTCTATTAATACACTAGTTCAGGGTTGACCGAACTCGGTCGTTTTTTACTTTTTTTTATTGGAAAAAACTAAGAGTACATCAGTAAAGGTAAAGGGAGCGTACAAGTATTACGTAACGCAATTTGGGGGGGGGGTCTCGTAAAACGTTACCATGCGTTACAAAGGGGGGGGGGTTGAACAACGCGTTAGGTAACTGGCATTTTAGCGACTTTCCGGTACTTTGCGCAACATAATTTTGACTTTTAGATAAAAATGGCCAGTTGAGCGTTACGTAACGTCTAGGGTGGAGGTCCAGAAAAATGTTACGGCGCGTTATATGGGGGAGAGGGGGGGGTCAAAAATCTTCAAAAATTGCCTTACGTAATACTTGTACGCTTCCAAAGTACTAGTACATGAGATTTTCCAAAGGCAAGATAGCAGAAATAGTAGGCCTACATGTTTAAAATTTTAAAGAAATCATAAAAGAGAATTTCGAGAAAATTGAAAAAATCTAAAACATCTGTAAAGTACTAGTCCCCGAAGACGAAACCTAGAGCAATTTCATATTGGTATTGGAAATAATACCATATATACTATATTTAAAATTTGAAAAAAATCGTTTGAGCCGTTTTTGAGAACTGATGTCCTTACAAACAAATTTATATTGCTCGTTTAACAGTAGGCCTATAAGATATTACAGTAGAAAAAAATAAATTTCTATCTATTAATAGATTTTAGGCTATAAAAAATAAAATAATTCTTATGAAATTCATTAATATGCCAATCCATTTTATAATTTATTGTTACAAAAATTTAGGTTATTTTTTATCATTGAAATTTTATGAATTATATTGCTAGCTGGCTGGATATGTCAAATTTTTTTGTTGATAGGAAATGAAAATCTATTTCTAAATAGTAAATGTGCATCTGACTTCTTTTACTACTCACATGCATTTTATTGTCCCATCTTCACTTTATTGGAAATTATTTGATAATGTTACTAAACTTAGGATGGGGAGAACAATAAAATTTAACTCTAAAAGTCCTGTTAGAATTTATTACAAATAAGAGATTTCATTTTATATTGGCTGACACGTTGCTTTATTGCAATAAACCTTGATATATAATATTTGTTATAGGTTGTTGTTGTTGTTGTTGATATTAGAGGAAGCAAAATCACTGACAGTTTATTAACTTATACAAATATTTATCATTAAATTGGGAGTTTTTATTTTCTTATACTCGATCAACCATTCTCAATAGAAAAATCTGGTGTGATTTGTCGCACAGCACACAACCATTTCGCCTTCCCGAAGAGTAAGAGCGTACTGGCTTGTCACACCAGATTTTTTGTGTTGAGATATATTTAGTTTCCGACAGTACGATACATTCGAGAAATGTAAAATTTATAAGTTTTGGAAATTATTTATATTTCATCCTTCCTATGAAGTACAAGAGTAAAACGGTCTTCAAAAGATTTCAAGGGCAAAATGAGAATATACATTTTAAAGAGACATCAAAAATATAATTGATTTTTGAATTTTAATCAAAATCGTTCGAACAAATTTTGAGAAAATCGAAAAAAATTGAAAAAGTACATCAGTAAAGTATTAGTACTTTTTGGTCGATTTTGATTAAAAGCTTATTTTCATCCCCTTAGGAGGTGCCTAACTTAAATATAAAATTTCAACCTGTACTCAATTCCTTCATGCTTTACAATTGAACACACACACAGACAGACAGACCATCTCGCGAAACCACTTTTTACTTTCTCTTACCTATTATATATGTAATATATATAAGAGAGCTCAAACGTATGGATCCATGTCAAAAACTCGATATCGAGATTTTGATGGATCTTCACGTTTTGAGGTCCCCTGAATCCAAAAAAGTGGTTTTCGCGACATGGTCTGTCTGTGTGTGTGGGTGGGTGTGGGTGGGTGTGTGGGTGTGTGTTCAATTTTAAGCATGAAGGAATTGAGCTATGAGGTTGAAATTTTATATTTAAGTTAAACACCACCCGGGACGGAAAATAGCTTTTAATCAAAATCCCAAAGAGTACTGTACTTTACTGATGTACTTTTTCGTTTTTTTCGATTTTCTCAAAATTTGCTCCAACATTTTTTTAAAATTCAAAAATCAATTATTTTTTAGATGCTCTTTAAAATACTATATTCTCATCTTCTATTGATATTCTGAAGCCATATACTATTCATAGGGAGGTAAGAGAAATGGTACATAAGGAGTAATCTATCTCCAATTATTGAATTAACACTGTCTTAAAAAACAGAAAACAAAAAAAATGTCCCCTCGATGTATTCTTGCTTTGATAAATTTTATTTGATCTTTTTTTATTTTAAACTTTATATTATCTAAAATAAACTTAATTAACAAACTTTGAGAACTAAAGCATAACTTGTGAATTAGGAACGTGTTGAGCCTATATCACCAAACCAAACTTTCCGCTTGTTAGAGTAGATGCTACTACTACAGTGTTCTGCTTAATAGTCTGCTTGACTTGTTTCATTCATTCTTATTATTAATAACAAGATTGTTTATTTTTGTCATATGTTAATTAATAATTTTCCTATATTTTTAAATAAAGAGTTGTTCTGCTACCAAAACTCCATTAAACTACAGTATTTACTTTGGTGCTCTCTGAGAGGTTAGAAGTGGTTATAAGAAACCTCTATTAATTCCTAAACTAAAATTTTTTGTGTTTTTTGGAGACTTAGAATCGCATTTAGACTATATCTAAATGCCATACACACCTTCTTAAGATTTACCGTAAAATTTTCTGGTAGGTTAATGTTGCTGTTCATATTTTTCAAAATAAAATAAAATTTTAATTTATATTTTTTTCATTAATGTTTATTGTCATATGTCATTTTCGAAAATTTTCAACTATTATTAGATAATTAATTTTAAACTGGTAACCGTTGGCTCTAGTTGAAACATTATGATTTAATAGGAGAATTAAATTCAAGTATGATGCACAAGGTTTTTTGTTTCAATGATTTATTTATTGTTAAATGTGTTAATATTAAATAAATAAATCATTGAAACAAAAAACCTTGTGTATCATACTTGAATTTAATTCTCCTATTAAATTATATTATTAGATAGTTTAAAATTTTCTTTTTGCCTCTTGTGCTAGAGGTCAAGGGTACGCATTCCCGTCTCATACGTCAAAATTTTATTTCAATTTAATTGGCTACCAATAAGTAGAAATAGAGACTGGGTTTAAATGGCCTCTGATGCCGAAAAACCCTTAAATAAATAATACAAATCTACTTTTTTCTAATACAAATCAAAAATATTTATCCCCCCCCCCCTTGATCGATGTTAGAAATGTTGACAAATGTCTATATTAATAACTTAGAAGTCAAGGGGAGTGGGTTTTGATTCCAAGCAGTCTGATTAATTTTTTTCAATCATTTGGATACTAAATGGTTTAAATAAATATGCCTTGATCCAATATATAATTTAATACAAATAATACAAAGTCTAAATGTTCTAAATTGAAAAAATATTTATACTTCAAATACCGATAAAAAATTATTTCTAATCAATAGATCAATAATTAAAAAAAAACTTAATGAAAGAGCCTTTATATAGACTACAGCTAATACACAACATAAAAATACAATAAGAGATATTACTAGTACTGTATTTATTTTTAACAATAAACAAAAACTGCAGGCTCTCTAATACACATCTTATATTAGGAAAATTTCTCTTGACTGATTTTTTTTTTTTTAATTTAATTTATTTAATAAAATTTTGTTTGAATAAAAGCAAGTCTTTCCGTTAGATTTAACCAGACCACGATCAATGTTAAAGGGGCTTTTGAATTAATTTTATCTATCTACACAGAAACAAATTCCATATAACTATTTCTCTCTTTCTATTTCACCTTTATTTATATAGATGATAGAAATGTTGATTTTCTACATATAATCGTATTTATTTGTAAAGTAAATTTGTTTAATTCGACCGAAAATGAACCAATTCGATATTATCTGTTCTATTTGAAGTCAATTCTCTCTTTTGAAATCCCTCAGGTATTTGAATCGTATGCAATAACTTCACTCACACTCATACACACAAACGAACGAAAATGTTACATTTAAATAGTGCCATCATCAGATGAATATAAGATCAAATGACTTGACATTTGATATGAATTAATGATTTTAGTTAAATCTCTTTGAATACTACTACTAGATCAATAAAATATTTGAATTAGAAATTTACGCTTCACTTTGATAAAACAGACACACGTTTGTGTTAATACTCAAAAAAATTATACGTAATAAAATTTAATTGAATTCTATCAGCATCATGTGTTTGTCGTTTTATCAACACAACTACTTGTTCATATCATACAGAGCTGTTACTCCATTTGTATAAACAAAAGTAACAAATAAAGAGGACAAATATAATATGTAGGGGAGAGAGGGGGGAATGGCGCTCACTTAAGGAAAACATGGTGTATCTTTTAAATCATTTATTATAAATTCAAATTAAGATGGGTAAAAGTCTTTAATTATCGAGTAATCAACAATTTAACACCAAAAGCATATATCTTTGACCTACTAGTAGTAGTGAACCAATATTAAAAAAACATGTTTGAGCGGCATTGCCCCTGGCTTTGGGTAATGCCGCTCAGGGCATGGGGTAATAACGCTCAAACATGTTTTTTGGAATATAACATGTAAGATACATTTTAATTAAAGAAATATTTATGAGATCAATCTTATACAATAAAAGTAAAGTCTACAATCACAAATTAGCATCAATTATTCCCATTTGGACGTAAGATTAGCCTTTTTTCAATATAACAAATAGAGTAAAGTCTCGATGTGAAATCAACTTCAATTATTATAATTATAATATAAACTAATTACTATTATTAGAGGTAACACAAATTAGAAATAGAAATATTTTATTTTTGGACACTTAAATCACAGATATATCCATCTGGCGAATCCCACACTGAACACATAGCATGAGCCCACATTCCACAGATGGCGCAGCAATACCACAACTCGTTATTTTTTCCAATTTCTTCGCAAATAATACTTTTGTTATAATTTTCATCATCAGATGAATATAAGATCAAATGACTTGACATTTGATATGAATTAATGATTTTAGTTAAATCTCTTTGAATACTACTACTAGATCAATAAAATATTTGAATTAGAAATTTACGCTTCACTTTGATAAAACAGACACACGTTTGTGTTAATACTCAAAAAATTATACGTAATAAAATTTAATTGAATTCTATCAGCATCATGTGTTTGTCGTTTTATCAACACAACTACTTGTTCATATCATACAGAGCTGTTACTCCATTTGTATAAACAAAAGTAACAAATAAAGAGGACAAATATAATATGTAATGATAATATTTGGTTTTGTTTAATGACGAGTCTTTAATTGCAGGTGTTGTTCATTCATTTTGTATTATTTATGAATTTTAAAGCCACTCTCCCTTATGCAAAATGCATTATTTAAAAGCAGGAATTAGAAAGGATAATGGAAAATTCTTGAATTAATTAATTGTTCATGATTTAAAAGCCTCTTAGATTTTCTACCAATTAATTCACTAACAATAATATGATTTGTAGACGTTCGAATTCCAAGTTAATTTCTAGTTATTTACTAACAAAAACGCGATTTTTTTAAACCCTTTTCGGCTACTGGGGCCATTTAGGGGTATGATTTTATTATAATAGGCTATTTGAAATTACAAAGTATCGATGGCTACCGGGGGACGTTCCTCACGCTGATTGCTCGGGGTCACCAATCTCGAGCTTTCACCGCGCTTGGCATTGCTTAACTGCAATGACTTGCTCTTCTTCGTTGCCAGGCACCTCGGCTAATGCGATTGTTTAATTTTATATTAGTCAACCTTCCTCAGTACTTATGATTGACATTATTAAAATAAATATATCGAATTGTCTCAACGCCAATAAAACTCCTCCCGACGTTTCGATCTAATATTGGACCATCATCAGATGTTAGAGCTACAAAATATTTATAATTTTTTACTAATTTTAATATATTCATATGTAAAGTTAAAATTTTAAAAATATAACTATTATTAATTGGCAGGATGCTGAAGAATGTTGATAGGAAATAGATTTGATTGAAGTTTAAAAGGTGTTTTGGAAATATTGTAAATATGTTTCATTTCAAAAAGACTGGTGTGATTGATAAAACTATATCTTATCTTAACAAAAAAAACAAAAAAAAAAAACAATTTTGTATGTCGATTCAGAACTTAATTTTTATTGTTTATTTCTTCATTCTTATGTGTTATAATTCCGTCTGCAGATTCTTTTTTTTTTTCAAATTTATTTTATATCAACTTGAAGGGGAAAAAACATGTCACACTTGCAAAGAGAGTGACAAGCTTGTTAAAAGATTGGAATCTATATAATTACTGAGGAATTAGACAGCAACCTTGAATAAAATATTTATACTTGGTTACATTTTTTTTTAATCCTTTATTTTAATGTAAAAAAAAAATCATCTGTCAAAGATTTTGGACAGCATTTGCTTCATATAATTATCTCTAAGAAGAGGAATGAGTTAATCCACTAGTTTAAAATATTTAGAGAATTTTGTTAAATTAATTATATTCCTTTATTTAAATATTAGTGTGGGGTGGATAGCTGAGTAGATCTTGTAGTAAGGAATCTATCCTTGACTCGCATAGCCTATGGTCCTTATTATATGGCAATAAATATTTTACACAAATGCGCCTTTCGATTTTTGAAATTTTATTTACACACTTCAGCCCTGAAAGTGGTTGAAAATCTGACCGAAACGTCGGCTTGAAGTACCTAATAAACGAAATAAAAATAGCTGCATTCGTTTTTTATTTATTCCTTACTATTTAAATTATTTATTATTAATAAATAAATAAAATTTTATTTTGTAATTGAGTACAGTCGGCGACCACAAGTGCCTGATGCGATCGAGTGTTAAGCCTTGAGCTTAGACAACCAAAATCCTTAGCCGTTGACTTAAAATTAGCTTTTCCTCTTCAATTGCATGAAAAAATATGATTTATTATTAAAAAAAAAAAATGATTTGGTTGCCTAAGCTTAAGGCTCCACTTTCGAGCACATCAGCACTCGTGGCGCCCACTATATAATTTTTTTTTTTAAATATATTTAATGTCTTTTTCGGCAACGGAGGCCATTTAGACCCCGTCTCTATTTATTGGTAGCCAATTAAATTGAAATAAACTTTTGTCGCATGGGATGCGAACCCGCGACACTTGGTGCAAAAGGCCAGCACGCTAACCCCTACACAAAGGGCCGAGGGCCACTATATAATTTAAATAAATAGAGGCTTTAGAAGATCTTAAACAAAATTAAAAACAGATTTTATTTGACCTAATTTTGAAAATAAATAGAGTCCTCTTTTAATTTCCTAAATGTATTTTATTTACTCTATTATCAAGTCATATTTAAATTAAATATTTGTATTAAAACAACTGGTATCCAAACCCATATAAGCAATTCTTGGAATTGAAATGATTAAATTTTTTTCTACTACTTTTTCTTACTTTTTTTTTTTCATTATTCCAATATCATATATAGAGTAGGTTATGGTGAAAAAAATGAAGATCGATTTCTCTCTCCCTGTCTTCTTTTTTTTCACTTCCATTTAAATAAGAAACAAATGGAATTTCTTTCTTTTTATTTTTATTTATTTTAATTCGATTTCCATCTTGGGTTGTAAACAAGAAAGCAAATCGAGAAAACTTAAAGCTGGAAGCTCTCAGCTTCATGTTTACCAACTGCAAATATTTCATTTATACGTTGTTGCTATTTAATATTCTTAAAGTTGAATAGATAACGGCGGAAAAAAAGAGAAAATGCGAGAGTAAAAAAAAATAAAATAAAAGTAATGTGCAAGAACATATTGGGATGTAAAAAAGTGGCTTATAAAATTATTGGTAAAAAAAAAATTATTATTTTCATATTTAGTACAGACCACAAGTGCCTGATGTGTTCGAGAATGTAGCCTTGAGCTTAGTCAACCAAACCAATATTTTAAAAATAAATAAATCATCTTTTTTTTAATGCAACTGAAGGGGAAAGCTACTTTTAAGACAACACGTCCGACGTTAAAGCAATACGGTTGCCTAAGCTCAAGGCTCCACTCTCGAGCACCTGTGGCGACGACGGTGCATTTATTATTGAATTGAGGTTTTTATTTGCTGGAAGATAGGCAAACCATATATATTGCAATTGAAGAGATCAATTATTAGCATAGCATATTTTGGTGCAATTCGTTCGTTTAGAGAGAATATTTTAAACTGCTCTTTTATTTACTTGTTCTTTATTTTGTCCATCTTGGTACAGTCATTTCTAGTTTTTTCTTTTGTTTTGAGCTATTCGTCTCTTTTAATTAAAACTCGCTTCTTACTGGTATTTAGACATAAAAATTTTTTTGGCGTAGTAACCAAACAATGACATTGTTTAACAATTATTTGTTCACTTCATGTTCTGAAGGATATTTACATCAAATTCTAAAACGCAATTGTATAACTGTGATGTATATTAATAGGAGGGTAAGTCATTAAATGAGAAATGCAGCTATAGTTTTTTCTTTATACATTTATTCAATTTGTACAACTGACGTTTCGGGTCCTTGTTTGAATCAACTTCCTCACATAAAAACACACAACTCAAAAAGAAGATAAAACTTTTTCCATCTCTGAAGATGGTTCAAACAAGGAACCGAAATGTAAGCTGTGCAAATTGAATAAATTGATAAAGAAAAAACTATAGCTGCATTTCTCATTTGATGATATTCTCCTATTAAGTCACATTATTTATTCAGATAATTGCAAATTAAATAGACTTTAGGCTATCCATTTTGTCTGCTCAAACGTTTAAAAAAAACTCTTTAGTGTGATCTTCGCTTCTTTTTGTAGCAGCCAACACGCACAAAAATGTATCACCGTATGTTTATTTTATTTTCAATAAAAAAAATTTTCAGTTTTTTTTTTAAATATAAATTTTTCTATCTTATACTAGCTATACTAAATTAATCAATCATAAATAAATACAAACAAATCAATTTCACTCTTTTTTCTAACTCAACTACAAACATATAAATAACTCCTGTTCTAAAGTGAGATTTTATTAAACATCGAACGTGACGTTTGTAGACATTTCTATGTAACAGCGAAAGGCTTGTTTTTCTTCTTAAAAAAAAAAAATAATAATAATAAAATAACAATAGGAATGAATTTTTTTTCTTAGTATCAGAAATCGATTTGAGTGCTGCATTTTTTTATTGAAAAGCAAAATTTTCTCAGGAAATATTGGAATTATGGAAATCTGAAGAAACAACAATTGGCATTAGATTTGATTATCCGTGCAAATTATAAGTTGTTCGGATTATCAAATATATCATATATAGATTATATGTACAGCCTTTAACATATTTCAGCTTTGTTTAATAAACGATTTGACGTCCCCTGAGTCTTAAAAAGTGGATCCCGCAAAATAGTCTGTCTGTTTGAAATGAAAATAAATTATGAAGAAAGTATCATTAAAATAATGCATGCACACTATGTAGGGCCTATATTATAAATTAGCCTATAAAAATAATACTTGACAAAACTATTCACTGCGAAGTTAATAGGTCGATGACCACATTAATGGATTAGTCTCCAAATTTGCATTAATATAAATTTGCTATAAATAAGTTACATAAAAAAATATTGGTATTGACTATCGATATGAAAATAATTCAAATGTATAACCCTATTATAAATTAACATAGAAACATTATAATATTATAATGCTTATTTGGCAGAAATATTCATTGCTGACTTGCTGGGACCATATTAATCGATTAGTCTTCAATATTAATATAGGTCTGTTGTATTTTTAAATTTATTAAATAAATAATTGGATTTTTTATTCACTTAATTTGAAAATAATTAATAGACTATGTATATTATATTTTATGTAAATAATATGCTAACTTAGTAGAAATATTTACTTTATAAATTGTTGAATTGATTAATTCCTAAATTTGCTTTAAAATAATTTTATTACAATAACTTAATTTTTACTTTTCAGAAACTTTTTACTTCCTCTTACCTATATATATATATACTAATAATAATAATTAGCCCTTTGCTCCAATAGGATCTAGGAGGACATATCTAAAAAATTTGATGTAGAGATTTTGACGGAAATCTGTTACATGAATCGTATATCTGCCCATGGGTGTGTCTGTGATTTAGTTGCTCATTTTAAAGAGCATTTTTTATAATAAAAAAAGGACTAGATAGAAAAATAATTTTTTTTCTTGTTTTTATTCCAACCCCCGCTGTCTTTAAACAAAAACAATCATAAAATAAATCTTACACATTGTCTCTTTTTCTCTTATAAAATTTACAAGTGGTAAAAAGTTTTACATTTCCCTCTCTGATTTAAAGTTTTAAATTCCCCTCTCTGGCTTAAACATTTAAATTTCCCTCTCTGGTTTAAAGTTTTAAATTTCCCTCTCTGGCTTAAAGTTTTACATTTCCCCCTCTGACTTAAAGTTTTAAATTTCCCTCTCTGAATCCTCTTCCTCTCACTCTAATCAATCAGCGAGAGAGAGTGGTAATCAGGCGACAAAACGGAAGTGAATGGCTATCTCTTTATATTAGTTTGATATCTAGTCTATTTATTTTAAATATAACAATTTAAATTGAATTTTTATAAATAAAAAAAAAAATTAAGACCTACATTTCTATGGAGTCAGATGGAATAGAATAGAATAATAAAATCTTCTTATTCTGAGATTATAATAAAATTAATTTGCCACCTCGTAGTCGTGTTGCACGTAGCAGCAGCAAAAAGTCCCTCACTTGTGTCGTCGTCATCGTTGTCGGGTCGTTTTTGGTCCTCACCCTCTCTCTCCCCTTCCGGAAAAAAGGATTGCAGAGAATGAGATGAAAATGGGGTGAGATAGAGTTTCATTTTCGCTTGTTAGAATCGCGATTACATTTCGTCAAGACGATTAGGAATACGCACAAACAGACACACATCTTGAAACAGCCTCTTCTTCTTCTTCCCATACCTGTAACCCTCTCGTTTTTAAGAGCCATCATCAACTTGCAAACAACGAATGAAAAGAAGAAGAAAGAAGGGGAAGGAATATTATTTCAATTTCAAGGATATTTCGCCCAAGTTCATTCGGTTAAAAGCGTTTATCTGTTGTTCGCCATGGAACAAATCTTTCTAGCTCGGAAAATTCTTTTTAACAACAAAACGGATATAAATATTTTTGTTGCTCTCTTTTTTTAACTAACCTTGGAAATTTAGTATTAAAACATTAGAAACACAGAAACTAACCATATCCGGATGGAAAATTATTTTGATTTTAGTATTGTTTTTGGTAATAAATTAGGACTTACATTTCTTATTTATTTACAGTAGAAACTGGGAAAATGGTGCCGGATAATCAAATATAAATTAAGATATAAATATATTTAATTGAATTTTTTTTTTTTTAAACAATCAACTCAATCCGCTTGACTGATTTGCAGGATCGCGGTCATTTCCCTAAAACCAATCAGATTAAAGATTTTGGATTGATCAAAGAATTTAGAATCTAAACTAAATTCTTGTCTAAAGGGATTTTTATTATTATTATTTGAAATTCCTATCGGAATCCCCGTTTATTTATTCTGGCATTTGTGCACGAAGACACAGACCTCAAACCCAACCGGCCGTAGACCTCCACCAGCACTCCTTGAGTTACATTTTTCCTAACTCTCTCCTCTTCTTGTGATCATTTCTATCTATTGATTTATTTATCCATATTTCTATTGCCACCCGCAGGGGGGTGGAATTTGCCCCCCACCAAGGGCTCTGATTTTTATAAAATTTTATATTATTCTTAAATAAAATATTTCAAAATATATCTACGAGTCAAGGGCGGATACAAGGGGGGGGGGGGTAAAGGGGGTAATTACCCCCCTGAGATTTAAAAAAAATACTTTTTTTCGAAAAAAAAAAAAATTATTTTGAATGTAAAATTTTAAAAATTAATACTTAAAAATTTGATTTGTATTTACATTCAGGCAAACAAGTACAGAATATGCCTTTAAATTACCGAAATTAAGAAAAAATTGTGTGTTGTGCGACCAGTCACACCAGATTACCTCTCCCCCCCCCCCGAGAAACACCTCTGGATCCGCTCTTGCTACAGTATATAAACTGTACAAAATTAAACAATTAATTAAATTAAATATCCTTTGGCCAAATTTGAGTTCCAATTTGTTAGTAAATTCTAAGGAAAAAAAAGTTGTCCCCTCCTCTCCCCCCAAGAAAAAGTTGAAATGACGTTCTGTCCACTCGACCCCTTCTATGACAAGGATGATGTCCTAGATTGAGAAGGGACTCTCTCAGCAGCAGCGTAAATTATTTAATTATTATTCAAGATTATTAATAAAAGGAAAGGTTGAATGGATTTAAATGGTGGGAAAAATGGCCGACTCGATTTTGATTCGGAGGAAAAATAAAGTTCGAATTTTGATAAAATGATCGGATCTAAAAATTGGATTTAAAATTAGAATATCTGATCTGAATCCATTTTTCTGAAAATTTGCTTGAAGATCGTCTAAAAAAAATTAAAGCTAAAATCTTTTCTTATCTCTTTCTTATGGATAACACGCAAAAATAGAAATATAGATTGGAGAATTGAACTCATATAATTCAAATAATTCTCCTTGGATGATTCCATTTTTTATATTCTATCGATATTATTACCATTGCTTTTTCTTTCTATTTTATTTAAAACGATTCTATTCAGTATGGAGAAAATAAATACCTGGTAAAAAGAATCTTTTTCTCTCTCGATTTGAAATTAAATTGTGTTGACTGACTGAATACCAAAAACTTATGAATAAATATACACATGGATCGTAATATATCGAAGGGCGGAAAAGAGCTATTACTTGATGGAGTTTTGGATTACTTACAATTTTTCAAAAAAAAAAAAAAAAAAATTTTAATTTCAAATTCTCGTTGCCTGTGGAATTCTCGTGCATAATCCTAATATTTCTTAACCACTTTGATTTCTAAGCTTTTACCAAGGTGACTAATTTAATAAATAAAAAATAATAATCTTTATAAAGAGAGAAGAAAAGGATTATTTCTCGTTCTCTTAAATTAATCCTCTCTTTAACAAGTTGGACTTTCCAAGCCATATCATCCCTCTCTCGTATATCTCTATCTCTCTCAAATATCTTTGATACAATACATGAAAGTCAATAAGATTAGATGGCTTTGCTACTCGTTCGTCGTCTTTTTTTTTTTTTTTTTTACTTACGTTTTTTTTTTGAATTCAAAGTTAAACTTAAGAGGCTTTTTAATATTATATTACAAGCCAATCCAATTTTGAACATTATAACAAGAATAAACTTTACATATATTCCTGATACTTGGAATAATTTTGTGAAGTGAGCTTAAGCCTTTATAAATCTTAATTACGGGAATAATAATATAATTCAGGAGAAAAGGTTTTATCTCTTTTGTTGCCAGATGTCAATTTTTTTTTTTACTAAATTTCTTATAACAAAGGATTTTTTTTCTGCTGTGGCAGCCATTTTACATAAAAATGGAATATAAAAATACATAATAATAGCTATGATAACACTAAAAAAATGAAAAATACATATAATCCAAAGAATTCACCATTGGCACTAGATGAAATATTCATTTTAATTTTCATCTAATTGTAGATAAATAAAAAAATAAAAACCTTTTGAAACTTAACCTTGTGTTAATTATTTATCTAAAATTAGATGAAAATTTAATTAAAAAAAAAAACATATAATAGGAAATGAATGACTACAAGAAACACTAGTATTCTAATAATATCAAATTTGTTAGTTTTTGTTAGATATAAATCAAGTTGTTAAAAAAATGTACCGGATATTTTTGATCTATCCTTGAATATTTAAGACGGAGCGCGTGAAAAGTTAAGCTTTTATTGATTTTCAATAAATAATTTAGTTTATTTCTAAGGAATATAAACTGAATGAAAAAAAAATAAGGAATTCTCAATCTATTATCTAACCCTGAGGGCGTAAAAATTTATTATGATTAAAATAAATTTTATTCGTAACAATAAAAAGAAAATTTCGGTTTAGCATAAAAAAAGGAATCTAATTTCAGCCAAAATAAAAAAAAAAAGTAAAAAAGGTTAATGTAAAAAATATTTTTCTGATCTTTTTTACTTTTTTTATTTCTTCGTACCCTATATATTTTACTTTCTTATTTATTTTAAGACAGTTGAGAAACGTGTCTTGTATTTACTTTTTAAATATTATTTTTTAGTAAATGAACAGTGGCGTCATTTGGGGGGGGAGGGGGGCATTTGCCCCCCCCCCAAGGTCTCTGATTTTTATAAAATTTTCATATTATTCTAAATAAAATACTCCAAAAATACATCTACGAGTATACCAAACTGTACAAAATTAAACAATTAATTAAATTAAATATGTTTTGGCCAAATTTGAGTACCCATTTGTAAGTAAATTTTAAGAAAAAATGTTTGCCCCCCAAGAAAATTTGCCCCCCCCCCAAGAAAGTTGAAATGACGCCACTGTAATGAAATGTAGTAATTTATTCAATAAATCCATAGTATCGTCGTTGATTAAATTATTTTTTTTTTACCTAAATCACCAAAGTTTTTCCGATTAATTCTATTAAAACGTTCCCCTTTAGTAATAGAAATAAACAACTAGCTTGTTACTAATTATGCAATTATTCAAAAAGGGAATGGATCTTTTTGATTGTTTACCTTTAAGCAAACAAAATATTTATTGACACCATGTTAATAATTGTTTTGAAATTCAATTCAAGTATCATTGCCCTCGGGCCTTGGTGTAGTGGTTAGCGCTCTTCTGTACCAAGGTTCGCGGGTTCGCATCCCTCTCATACGACAAAAATTTATTTCAATTTGATTGGCTAACAATAAATTGAAATAAATAGAGCGGGAAAAGGTCAAAAAGACCTTAAATAAATTTAAAAAAATTAAAGTAACATTGCATTTGACATTACGGTACTTATTCTTTATAATCAAAAAATTTGAAGATTACTGCCTGAAAGTATAATAAATATTCTTCTTATTCCTTTTTTTAGGAAGAATTCTTATATTTTTTACTGACTTTCTTAGTTAGAAATGAAATTTGCATTGTACAAATTACGTATACAGGGCCGGAACTAGGAGTTTTTTTAAGGGGCAAAATTTAATTTGCCGCCCCCTCCTTAAAAATTTTCTATACAAAATTCATATCATTTTACCTTTTTTTAGTAAATCTTTCTTTAATGGCCGCCCCCTGATATCTGCCGCCCGGGGCACATGCACCCACTGCCCCCCCCCCTAGATCCGGCCCTGAAATTATACAAACTTAATAATGATGGAACTAGATCATTCTGTTTTATATATCTAAAGACATAATGGCACTATTTTTATAATTAGCGTATCTTATAATTAATTGGGTGACATTTAAATGCAAAACACTCCTTAACACTTATCTCAATGATTATTTAAAATGTTATATTATATACCTAATACTTAATTTTAGTTTAGTTTTATTCTTGAATAATAAAAGTCTTTATTCTTATTTTCAGATCCGAAATCTTCCTCATAGTTTGAAAATCTACAATCTTTCCAAAATTGTATTAATTTCATCAATAAGATCCATTGGTGAGTTTCTTTAAATTTATTTCATACCTATCACTTGCAACAACTACTATTTCACATTGGATAGTGAAGTGATAGTATCAATCAAATTTTTTT
>JAKCPI010023085.1:0-30277 GCA_023213315.1 Euborellia annulipes | reverse complement strand
AAATAATTGAATAATTGAATTAAAAAAAAAATCGTTGGAGCAAATTTGGAGAAAATCGGAAAAAACTGAAAAGTGCATCAGTAAAGTACTAGTACTCTCTTGGTCGATTTTGTTCAAAAGCTTCGTGTCACGTCCCATGGGGGTGCCTAACTTAAATATAAAATTTCAACCTCCTAGCTATTTTCGTTCTTGAGATATTTTGTTCACAGACACACACACACACAGACAGACAGGCCATGTCCCAAAAAAACACTTTTTGGGATTCAGGACCCTAAAACGTGTATATCCATCAAAAATCTCGACATCGAATTCTTTGACATGAATCCAATACTTCTCTAGATATTAACACATATAATATATATAGAGGTAAGAGAAAGTAAAAATATCCGATAACTTTATTGAGCCCCAATCAAAAAATTTGTCTTCTTCGAGTACAAGTGTAAATCCAATGAGCTTATGAATCAAGCTCAAGTGATTCAAGAATTTCTTGAGAAATTCTGCGCCCAAGCATCCAATGCAAAGCCTATCTCTTTCAGAACAAGCACAGGTCACATCTTTTCATTACCGAACGTAAGAGAAAGTTCTATGCTGTGCGAGCCTGTCACACCAGATTTTTTTTAAAATTAATGCCTTGGATTATTTGACCAATAGCAGAGCAGCATTGATGTCACGTGACACTATTGTTTCGTTTGTTCGACACTAGTTGCGGGCGTCGCCACCTTCAGTATGAGCTCCACGGTCAGTGAAGAAGCTTCCAAAAGAAATCCTCTCCGCTCCCCGCCTGATTAACAAGCACCCAAGGATGCAATCCACGATGTCTTTTCTCCACGAGTATTTCCATTTTAAAAACGCCGACCTCCAACCTTATCTTCACCTACTAGGTATTTATTTTCCTTTTTAATCCTTTTCATTTTTATTACATAATTGTAAAAAGGCGGACTCTTATGAATAGAATGGAAAATTATTTTATTATTAATTATTTTGAATATGCTTTTTCGTTTTATAAGTATTCTCATCTGGCCAATCCCAAAATAAAAAAAAATAATATTAAATTAAAAAGATAATTTTTTTTTTTTTTTTTTCACATTCACACTCACACTCACACACACATTCACACTGTCTTTTCGGCAGCTCAGGCCATATAAGACATTTACGATAACCGTTATTTATGAATTTATATATATTAGGGTCCAGGCATTTTTATTTAAGCCAAAAAAAGATAATTTAACACGAGTGTGAGTAAATAGATAATTTTATTGATCAAAATTGACGGAGATGATTCTTAGAATCCTCTGCATATGAAAGTGTGTGGATAAGAGTAACTATGGTGTTTTCGTTCTCTTTCTCGGTGCAAAAGTAGCGCTCTACTTTATCTCTTTCTCGGCCATTCATGTCTTGTTGGTTGAGTGTCGTTCGATTTGTTCATCTTCAGAGATTTATATTTGTTTTGTATTATTAGATTTATTTTTATTCGTTTTTACAAGTCTAGTTAATTTTATATTTTAAACAATATTAGGTGAGATTTTTACTTTCTCTTACCTATGTATATATGTAATATATATATAGAGAGAGAAAGTATTGGATTCATGTCAAAAATTCGATGTCGAGATTTTGATGGATCTTCACGTTTTGAGGTCCCCTGAATCCAAAAAAAGTGGTTTTCGCGACATGGTCTGTCTGTGGGTGGGTGGGTGTGTGTTCAATTTTAAGCATGAAGGAATTGAGCTACGAGGTTGAAATTTTATATTTAAGTTAAACACCACCCGGGACCGGAAAAATAAGCTTTTAATCAAAATCGGCCAAAGAGTACTAGTACTTTACTGATGTACTTTTTCAGTTTTTTTCGATTTTCTCAAAATTTGCTCCAACGATTTTTTTTAAAATTCAAAAATCAATTATTTTTTAGATGCTCTTTCAAATGTATATTCTCATTTTGCGATTGAAATCTTCTGAAGACCACTTTACTCTTGTATTTCATAGGGAAGGATAGGAGAAATGGTTGCCATGGTAACAAAATATAAATATTTTCCCATACTTATAAATTTTACATCTGAATTCCAATGTTCCGTACTGTCGGGAACTAAATATATATCGACACAAAAAATCTGGTGTGACAAGCACAGAACACAACTTTCGATTACCGAAGGTAAGAGAAAGTTGTGTGCTATGCGCCAGTCACACCAGATTTTTTAATTTATTATCCTTATTTTATTTTTAATGCCTATTTACATCTAAAATAATTTCTATATTTTCTCCTAAATTTTTATGGATTCAAATAGAATTGAATTATATAAATTAAAAACTTATATTTATGATCCCATAAGTATATTATAATCAAATATTTTAATTTAGGAAATTTTAAATAATAGAAACTTGTCCAGGGACAAACGACCGCCAACATACGAACAGCTTTCGCTTCTACTTGCTCTTAAATAAATAAACACGAAGCGCTTTAGTAAAAACTAATCCAAATATAAATTTTAATTCAATCTCATTGTTTTCTTTGCTAACATTTTTTTAGAATAATATAATCCAATATAACATTTTTTCCCCCATTCATTTTTTTTCCTTACAATATATTTTTTAAAAGAGAGAGAGAGAGGGATTAAATGTCGAAAAAAAAAATATTCATTTCAATGGTAGAGAAATGAATGAAGAAGGGAGAATTATGAGCCCTAATATGAGGCAATAGGTAACCAGAGTGTCTGTGTGTCTGTCTGTTTTTGGTTGGGAGAATGCCAAACAAGCTTGGCTGTCTGGCAATTAACCCACTTGGCTCCTCTCTCTCTCTCAATTCACTAAAAAGGGCTCTTTTCTCTCTTTACTCCCTCATTTGTTATAATATTACCATATTTATTTCTTAATTATTTATTAGAAGTGAAATAAAGGGATTTTCCAATAAGAGGCTGCGAATCTTAATGGTGATGGAGTCAGGACCCCAGCCACAGATCTTCATCAATTGAGCAAATCTTAAGTTAAACACGAAATAGCAAAGGGTTGCCTCGTCCTTTCCCTTCTAACAATTGATCCATTCAATCAGTGTATTGTCTCAATTCCTCATTTGATGGGTCAGTGTTGCCCTTTAATACAATATAATAATAAAATCGAAAATATGGGGTGATCGGTCGCACAGCACACAACTTTCTCTTACCTTTGGTAAAGGAAAGTTGTGTTCTGTGCTTGTTGCAACAGATATTTTGTGTCGACATATTAGAATTCAAGATGTATAATTTATAAACATGGGAAAATATTTATATTATGTTACCATGGCAACAAATTCTCCTATCTTTCCTATGAAGTACATGAGTAATGTGAGCCCTCGGTTCTTGGTGTAACCTCATAAACCAAAAGTTGCGGGTTCGGACTCCAGGCAGTCCAATGATTTTATTTAAGGTATTTGGATACCCAATGGTTTAAATAGAAATGCCTGGACCTCCAATAGATATATTAAACATACGAGTATCGTAAAAAGTCTTAAATGGCCTAAGTTGCCGAAAAGACTGTGTGAATGTGAGCCCTCGGGCTTGGCGTAGGGGTTAGCTGGCCTTCTAAGGGTCGCGGGTTCGACTCCCAGCCAGTCCGATGATTTAATTTAAGCCATTTGGATATCAAATTACTTGAATAAGAATGTCTGAACTTCAAATATATATAATACAATATATTATTAAATTACGTGTATCGTTAAAGTCTTATATGGCCTGGGTTGCCGAAAAGACTGTGTGAATGTGTGTGTGAGTGTGACTGTGAATGAGAAAAAGTGTGTTTTTTTACAAAAAAAAAGGTAAAGTGGTCTTCATAAGATTTCAATGGCCAAATGTCAATATGCATTTTTAAAGAGTGTCTAAAAAATAATTGATATAATGAAATTTAATGGCTGATAATATATTGAGGAAGGTCAAGATACAATCAAGTAATGTAAATATTTCTTGATTGTAACTTAACCTTTTTTTTTTTTTAACATTCACACTTTTTTCTCATTCACACTCACACACACATTCACACTGTCTTTTCGGCAACTCAGGCCATTTAAGACATTTACGATAACTGTTATTGATTTAATATACATATATGGGGTCGAGGCATTCTTATTTAAGCCATTTGGTATCCAAATGGCTTAAATAAAATCTTCGGACTGCCTGGGGTCCGAACCCGCGACGTTTGGTATACGAGGTTAGCACGCTAACCTCTACACCAAGCCCCGAGGGCATCTTGACCTATGAAAAAAGCAAAAATTTCAAACTCATTTATCATCATATGATTTTATTAAATAGAATACGTAGTAGAATTTAATGACAACTATGTCCAATCAAAGAGACTTAATCCTCTGCCACTAGAAAGGTTCACTGAAGATGGGTGAATGAACTTTACCCGAAACGTCTGTACATTTCAGTGGCAGATCCAGAGGTGTTTCTCGGGGAGGGAGGGGGGAGGTAATCTGGAGTGACTGGTCGCACAGCACACAATTTTTTCTTAATTTCGGTAATTTGAAGGCGCATTCTGTACTTGTTTGCCAGAATATAAATACAAATCAAATTTTTAAAATTTTACATTAAAAATACATTTTTTTTTTAAAGTATTTTTTTCAAATCTCCCCCTTTACCCCCCCCCTTGTATCCGCCCTTGGTACGGTACATTTAAAGGGAATTGAGAGTGTTTTATTTTTGGCTGCCTTCATTTCTATATCCTTCCCCAATACTATCGATATATAGGCCTATATCTAAGAGAAAGTAAAAAGAGTTAATTAAATTTATTATACCAATGCGCTTTCAAAAGTTTCCCCCCGCCCCAGAAAATCCCAACAATTTGAAAAGAATTTTGATTAATAAATAAATAAAAAATTTATTTTATTGATTTAGCTACTACATATTTCTCTCTCTTTCTTGCTTTGCGATAAAATTTAATCACTATTTTTGTTTTTATTGTACAAAGTTTTTGATATATCTTTTTTGACAAAAGCAAGCGACACGTTAGATTAAAGAGAAAAATAAGGAAAGAATTTCAAGGGGGAACAAAAAAAAAAAAAAGGAAAATATCATCAGTTAAAAAAAAAATGTAATTGGAAGAAAATTTGTTAGAAAGTTTTATTAGAAACATCAATCTGGTCTTTCCTTCTCCCTCGATTGTCTTAAAAACAATATTTTTTTAAATATTAGGTGAGCTAAATTTCAATGCTATGGACAATTAAAAAATTTCTATTGAGAATTGGTTCTCTCATTGACACTCCGAAACTTTTTCTTTCTAACTATAGCCCTGATTCCTATGCAATTGCATATTCTATTTGCTAACATGTACGTCCCGGAAAACCAATTTTCTATCCGAAACATGCCATCCTGCAATTATGGTTCAAATTCGATATTGCATATTTCCGCATATATTTGGTGAATATTGCATAAAGTTGCATATTAAAAAACTTTTTGAATATTTTTACATTTTTCGGTAAAAGTTTTATTTTATTTTAATTTTTTAAACGATTTTCAAAATTCGCTTAGGGAGCGTACAAGTATTACATAACGCAATTTGGGGGGGGAGGGCGGGACTCGTACAACGTTACTATGCGTTACAAGGGGGGTCATAAATCTTCAAAAATTGCGTTACGTAATACTTGTACGCTCCCTTAAACGATTTTGATCAAAATTCACTCCAAAGAATTTGATTAAAATTCAAAAATTATTTTTTAGATGCTCTTTAAAATTTATATTCTCATTTTGCGCTTGAAATCTTATGAAGATCCCTTTACTCTTGAACCATAGGAAAGATAGGAGAAATGGTTGCTATGGTAACAAAATAGAAATATAATCTAGTGGGACAAACACAGAACACAACTTTCGATTACTGAAGGTATGAGGTGCGTTCACTCACACCAGATTTTTTTACATTAAATTTAGTTTTTTTATTGCGAGAGAAATTTTTTTTTTCACTATTTCCTTCCAAAAATAAAACACAATTAGTTTTACATCAGAAGAAATCATGAATTACCTTTAATTAGAAGCCTTTTACTTTATATTTTTGTCATATAGTATATTATTTTATTTATTAAAGTCCATGTACATAGGGCTTATTTGCCCCTCTTAGTGTACAATGTTGATTGACATTTATTACATATTATAATATTTTTTGTGCATATTATTTGGCATATTTAGCGGTTTTTGCTGATTAAAAATCCGGGCTCTAATTATAAAATTTCGATACGGACTAATGATGAGATATTAAACATATCTCGAAACGTCTCCGGAGTCGGGAGAAGTTTTAATTAAAATTAAAAAAAAAAAAAAATACAAAAAAATAAAGAAATAGTCCAGGTTAAAAAAATTTGATGTGATTGCTCGATGCTTTCTAAATGAAACTTTTGTTCTGTGCTTGTAACGCCAGATTTTTTTCACCTGGATTAGGATTTTATTTGTTTGCATTTTTTTACTTTTTTTTAGTTTTAATTAAAACTACTGAACTCTAAATTAGTAATCTTGATATGTTTTATTATTAAATATTAAAGGCCTATTTGTTCTAGAGAACACAAAAGGTTGTTTTATTCTAAACCTATTTTTGATAATTAAGAAAACGACCATGTGACATCAAAATTAATTGTTGGGATATATTTTATCTATGACAGCTGTTAATAAAAAAATCTACTTCCTAGTCATAAATAAGAAAAAAAAAGATATAAATCTGAAATCTGGTTTATAAATAAAATGAATATTTATTCTTATGCAAGTTGCAGTAAGGAATGAAGAAAAAGAACAATTGCAGCTAGATATATTTCGTTTAATAAGGCACTACAAGAAGACGTTTCGGTCATCTTCAGGCCTGAAAACTCCTCAAAAAATAAAGAAAATATTAGACTCGAGGGTAATTAACTTAAGTATAAAATTTCAATCTCGTAGCTCAATTCCTTCATGCTTAAAATTGTTACACACAGTCGTCAGTCAGACTATTTTGCGGGACCCACCTTTTTGGACTCAAAACATGTATTTCCATCAAAATCTCAACATCGAATTTTTGATAAGAGAAAGTAAAATGTATAATTTTATCAAGAAAATGAATAATTTTTCATAAATAATTAAAGTTTTCATTTAAATAAATCCCCATCTACTATTCCAAATATTTTAATGGAAAACCGGAAGGGTGAGTTTCAGATTAAAAACGCCATTTATCGTTCAAAACGAAATTCATTTTTTCCCTTTTAATTTATTATTAGTAATTAAAAATGATTTTTTTTCTATTTAATATTGATGAAAGATGAAATATATTCAAGTAAAAGTTATCCGTTATGGTTTTAATGTTTTATTGAAAATTTAATATGCCATTTTAGATTGGATGATGGAATTATATCTTTAGGGAGGTCGGCTTTAATTAAAGTTATAGACTGACGTGTGACTGATTTAGGCAAGGAGACGGGGGGGGTAGGGGTAAGAGAACTTTTGCACACCTTAATTCTCTTTTCCCCTTTCTCTTTTCAGTTTCATTAAAAAGGGAAAGGCGACAAAATGGAAAAAGACGCCTCTGATTTCCTTCGTAAAGGATTATAAAAAGGTTCCGACAGTTGACTAAAGAGGGAGGGTTCAGGCAAAAAACCAAAAGGCGACTCTCTTTCTCCCCCCTTCCATCCCTTTTTTTATAAGTTAAAATAATAATTTGACGAATTCCATTTATTTTTGATTATCACTCCAAAAACTTTACTTAATAAATTACACTAGTCGACAAGGTTTTTTTCACAAGAAATCTGATAAGTGGAACTAGTACATTTTTTCATTCTGAATTCAGATATGTAGTTAGAATTTTTCCATCAGGCACAGTTTTAGAGATATAGAGCAAAATAGATTTTGATTGAAAATGGGCTCTAAAACGGCTTTTATTTAGAATGTTCAAATTATTTTTAACGCGACACCCCGTCAAATTATGCAGATAGTTAGAATACATATAAATTTTAAGTTTCATCCCAATCGGAGGTCATTTAGACGTGCCGCAAACGGCTTAATGTTTTAAAAAATCGAAATTTTCAAGATTTTTTTGCTTTGGTCACCCCTAATACAATTTTAGATATCCCTGAATGAAAAAAACATATATGTACGATATTCAATAGTTCTTTGGCTTTCTAAAAATCATTCATTCGTAAAAATCTGTTAATTATTAACGAAATTATTAACAAAAACGCGAGCAAAGAAAAAACACAAGTACACTCACTGGACGAAAAAAATGGACTTCAATTGAATTAAAAAGCGAACTCTATCCACGAGAAGCTAATGTATCCTCTCTGAGCATCGGGTCACGGGCCCTAACTTTATTATATATTATTAAAAAAAATATTTTTTTGAATCTGATATCTTTATTTATACTTCTAAAAGAACAAGAGGTCCATTTTTTTCGTCCAGTGAGTATACTTGTGTTTTTTCTTTGCTCGCGTTTTTGTTAATAATTTCGTTAATAATTAACAGATTTTTACGAATGAATGATTTTTAGAAAGCCAAAGAACTATTGAATATCGTACATATATGTTTTTTTCATTCAGGGATATCTAAAATTGTATTAGGGGTGACCAAAGCAAAAAAAATCTTGAAAATTTCGATTTTTTAAAAACATTAAGCCGTTTGCGGCACGTCTAAATGACCTCCGATTGGGATGAAACTTAAAATTTATATGTATTCTAACTATCTGCATAATTTGACGGGGTGTCGCGTTAAAAATAATTTGAACATTCTAAATAAAAGCCGTTTTAGAGCCCATTTTCAATCAAAATCTATTTTGCTCTATATCTCTAAAACTGTGCCTGATGGAGCAAAACTGAAATGATATTTGAATTCAGCATGAAAAATACTTCTAGAATTTTATATCTTCATTCTTGTGAAAGAAAAAAAAGTTCATTTTTGTCGACTAGTGTTATTTAAAAATTTCTTTCATTTTTTTCTTTCTTGTTTTGATTAACGGGCTTCAGGAGGACACATTGCGTCTTTAGTCCAAAATTAGTGAGGCATTTTATTGTAATTTTATCCGATGTTTTTTTATATAAACATTTTACATAATAGAATACTTTATATTTTTTTTTATATTTATAGAAAATGCAAAAAAAATCTGGTGTGTCTGGTCGAACAGCAGACAACTTTCTCTTACCTTCGGTAATCGAAAGTTGTGTGCTATGCTTGTCACACCAGATTTTTTGGGTCGACATATATTTAGTTTCCGACAGTACCGTACATTCGATTTTCAAGATTTATTTAAGTAAAAAACTTCATTTATATTCATTTTTGTGGTATAGATAAGCAAGTATTAATAATTACTTTCTCTTACATCTATATACAGTATGTTTTTAGAAAGAGAAAGTATTGAATTCATGTCGAAAATTGGATGTCGAGATTTTGATGGAAATACACGTTTTGAGGTCCTCTGAATCCAAAAAAGTGGTTTTCGCGACATGGTCTGTCTGTCTGTCTGTGTTCAATTTTAAGCATGAAGGAATTGAGCTAGGAGGTTGAAATTTTATATTTAAGTTAGGCACCCTCCTGGTGCGTGAAAATAAGCTTTTAATCAAAATCGGTCAAAAAGTATTAATACTTTACTGATGTATTTTTTTCACTTTTTTCGATTGTCCGATTTTGATTAAAATTCAAAAATCAATTATTTTTTAGATGCTCTTTAAAATGTATATTTTCATTTTGCCATTGAAATCTTCTTTTTTTAATTTTTTTTTTTTTTTTTTTTTTTAAACATTCACACTTTTTTCTCATTCACACTCACACTCACACACACATTCACACAGTCTTTTCGGCATTTAAGACTTTTGACGATAACCGTTATGAATATATATTATTATTTGGGGTCCAGGCATTTTTATTTAAGCCATTTGGAATCCAAATGCCTTAAATAAAATTATCGGACTACCTGGGGTCCGAACCCGCGACGTTCGGTATAGATGGTAGACACGCTACCAACTACTCCAAGCCCCGTGGGCTGAAATCTTCTTAAGACTACTTTACTCTAAAAGATAGGAGAAATGGTTGCCATGGCAATAAAATATAAATATTTTCCCATACTTATAAATTTTACATCTTTGGATACCAAATGACTTAAATAGAAATGCCTGGACACCCAATAGAAATAGATATATTAATAATTAACGGTTATCGTCTTAAATGGCCTGAGTTGGCGAAAAGACTGTGTGAATGTGATTGTGAATGAGAAAAAAGTGTGAATGTTTAAAAAAAAAAATTTACATCTGAATTCAAATGTTCCGTACTGTCGGGAACTAAATATATGTCGATACAAAAAATCTGGTGTGACAAGCACAGAATTACCGAAGGTAAGAGAAAGTTGTGTGCTGTGCGCCAGTCACACCACACTTTTTTTTATTAATGACTTTTTTGCAAACGAAGGCCATTTACACTCCGTCTCTATACCAACATGCTAACCACCACAAGAAGGCCCGAGGGCCTATTTTCTATTTACCGTAGTAACGTTCTACTTGACAAGTGAGAAATCCATAGGAACATAAACGAAAAAATCTGGTGTGACTGGCGCACAGCACACAACTTTCTCTTACCCTTCGGTAAGAGAAAGTTGTGCACCGTGCTGGTCACACCAGATTTTTTGTGTCGAGATATATTTAGTTTCCGATAGCACCTTAGTTTCAAACTTGCATTTTAAATGTTGACTGCTTGAAATAAACTATGGTTATTTTTCAAAATTTTAATCTCATATTTGGACATTTTATACACAATATAGAATCGTAAATAAATACAAAATTTCATAAGAATTGGAAAAAAAAATTTTAAATGCCTAAAAAGTTCCAAAGGGGACCCCCTTTTGAATCGAAATTAACATACAAATTCCTATAGGAAATTAACATTAGGCCTATGAGAGAAGGCGGAGAGACAGGCGATAATGTTTGCAAGTGAGAGAGAGAGAGATATATGTTTTCTCCTAAGCAATTAAAGACACAAATAAAATAAAAATAAATGGGAATTTAAATAATAATTGATTTTTAATCTAATAAAAAGAAAAAGATTTAAATTCCGTTACCATGGCAACCAGTTCTATCTTTCCTATGAAGAACAAGAGTAAAGTGGTCTTCAGAAGATTTCAACGGCAAAATGAGAATATACATTTTAAAGAGCATCTAAAAAATAGTTCATTTATGAATTTAAAAAAAAAATCCTTGGAGGGAATTTTGAGAAAATCGAAAAAAACTGAAAAAGTACATCAGTAAAGTACTAGTACTTTTTGGCCGATTTTGTTCAAAAGCTTATTTTGAGATTCTTCAAAGGTACTTAAGTTAAATATAAAATTTCAACCCGGTAGCTCAACTCCTTCATGCTAAAAATCTGTCCACACATACAGACACACACACTACATACATACATACACACACACAGACCAATTTGCGGGACCCACTTTTTTTGGACTCAGGGGACCTCAAAACATGTATATCCATCAAAATCTCGACATCGAATTTTTGACATGATCGCAATACTTTCTCTCTCTATATATTTCATATATAGGGTATGAGAAAGTAAAACAAAAGAGTTAATTAAAATCTTAAGGTAATTAACTTTTTTCCTCTCTTAAATATGAATTTTGCGTAGAAGTTTCACTTCTGTTGTATATATTACCCAAACATGGATTTCATTTTTTTTTTTTTTTTTTTTTTTTAATTGCTGATTAAATCAAACTTTATAATTTATACTAGCAACAGTGGAAAACAAATACAAAAGAATTATTAATGCTTTGTTTTTAAGTAAATATTAGAAAACGAAACTAGCGAGTTTGCATTTAAATAATATTAGAGATATAGCATATAACCCAACATACTACATAAATAAACATATTCAAATTTATGCTTTTATGACACGTCTAAGCCGCTAACAAATTCGTGAAAAACCCTCTCTCTAAACGAATGCTTTTATTAATAAACATATTATCTCGTTTGCCCCCTGTATGGTTTGGTACGAATTAAACGCAAATAGGAGAGATGAGTTTGGATTAAATAAAAAATAAATAAACGAAGATATATTTTATATAGAATTAGAATTATTCCCAACTCTATAGAGGTCAGCTACTGGACAGTAGAAATATACACGTTTTGAGATCCCCTGAATCTAAAAAAAGTGGTTTTCGCGACATGGTCTGTCTGTCTGTCTGTGAACAAAATATCTCAAGAACGGAAAGAGCTTGAAGGTTGAAATTTTATATTTAAGTTAGGCACCCCCCTGAGACTTGACACGAAGCTTTTGAAAAAAATCGGCCAAAGAATACTAGTAATTTACTGATGCACTTTTTCAGTTTTTTTTTCGATTTTCTCTAAATTCGCTCCAACGATTTTTTTTACTTTCTCTTACTCACTCTATTGGACCCTGTTACGCATTAGTGTGTCAAGGTCAGCTACCGAGTTTTGAGAAAATTAACATTAAAGTTTTTTTGTTTTCATTGGATTATATATAATTGTTTTTGTCAATTGTGCAAGTAACATTAAATATATTTTTAACAAGACATATGAGTGTTTTTTATTGACGAGCCCAAACATCCCATGGCCCCCGGGAATCGAACCCAGGATCTCCGCCTTTCCGAGGCATAGGCGTGCTATCCATTGCACCAGGCCACCGGACCCTCGACCTGCAAAAATTTTTCTTTAAAATTTTTCACGTTTTCGTTACGAGTTAGTAACTTGCGCGACTAACTGCATATAAGGGGAAGTGAGTTTTATTGGTGCAGGTCGAGGGTCCGATGGCCTGGTGCAATGGATAGCACGCCTATGCCCCGGAAAGGCGGAGATCCTGGGTTCGATTCCCGGGGGCCATGGGATGTTTGGCCTCACCAATAAAAAAACACTCACAGTCTTGTTAAATATATCTATGACTAGTTAAGTCCGAATCGAGGTATTTTGAATACTATTATCTTATTCAAATATATAGATCTCGAAAAATATTTAGCTATTAAATATAAATTTTTTTTAGGACATATTTCATAAAAAATACTATTAATTATAGCATTTGAAACAACCCAGATAGCACAGTACGTCTTATGTACGTACATAAGACTTACTGTGCTATCTGGGAATATTCCGTGCTTAAAACTCAATTTTTAATTTTTTTTGGCGCTTGACACACTAATGCATAACAGGGTCCAATTAACAGAGTCGTCTCTTTTATCTGTTTTATCTGTAAAATTGATCTTTCCTTTACTAATTAAGAGAGATCAAAAAAATGTCCCCTGCAATATTTGCTCATAGGCAACACAAGAAGCATGGCTGTTAGTTGGTTGCAATTTTAAGGCAATACTGTCGGAAACTAAATATATGTCGACACAAAAAAATCTGGCGTGGCAAGCACAGAACACAACTTTCGATACCAAAGGTAAAAGAAAGTTGTGTGCTCTGCGACTAGTTACACCAGATTTTTATCACATGAATTCGAAAACAAATATTTTGGGTATCCAATTAGAAAAAAAAAAATTGTTAAATTAATTTTTCGCTGATTTTGACAGGCTTAATTGTGAGTCCAGCACTAAAATGGCAATTGTTTGTTTATAAGGTATAAATCAAAGGAGGAAGGGCGAGATGTTGATTGATTTATGCTTCCAAAAGAGAGAATAGGTTCATTGATAGGATGCTGCTCATACTGATAATGATGACTCAATATTTATTTATTTATTTTATTTATTGTCATTCCCCATTGGCATGGAAGGGAGGTCTATTTCTGGTCATTTCCCCTTTCTCTATGAATAGCTATTGTTGTTCTTCTTCTTGTTCTATTTCATTCATATCTTGTATATAATAAACTCTCTCTCTCCGACTCACTCACTCACTCACCACCCACGCAGGCATTGTGCCAATCTCCGATTGATGGCTTGTTCTATTATATATCACCTCTTTGAAAGAATTTTCCAACAACGGGGAGAGCTTAACTAATGGGTCAGGGGATATTATAACCAGGATAGGAATTAATATTTATATTCAATGGGATTTAACAAAAATTTGTTGTTGTTTTTTTTAGTAGAGTTTGCAGTCAGATAAGCCGTAATAAAAAAAATTCTTTTTTTCGGGACGTTTTGGTTTTGTTTACTTTACATCATCAGCAATACAAAGAATTTTCCTCTTCAAAAAACATGTTCAATTGTGTTATACGTTACATTTCTGTTATGGATTATGGATCTGCAAGTTAACATCTTAATATTAGTACGTTTTATAACAAAATTGTAATAATTTCTTGAACGTGGAAGTGACTGTGATTGATATAATCGAACAATGGCACGAGGTGCCAGGCAGGAAAGAGTGTCTTTAAATCAATGAAATTCCCAAAACTTCGTGACGTTTCGGTTCAATTTTTGGGAGTTTTAGAGACACTCGACTCCTTTCTGGCTAAATCAATGAAACTCCTAAAAATTTTACCGAAACGTCGCGAGTTTCATTCATTTAGAGACAGTTCTTCCTGGCTGCCACCTCCGGCCGTTCTTCAAAAAAATAATAATAATAATAATAACATACCTGTCATGACTAAAACAATCTATTATATTAATGATTAAAAACTAGATTTGTACGAGAAATTGATATATCTATCGGAAGTTTACTCTTAAACTGAAAGTCAGAGAACGGATTCTACAAAGTGTGGGAAAATGGTGCTAGTATCATCCCGATTAGAAAACTACTTTCGCTTACTGCGGGCCGCCCCCCCCGCCGCCAGAAGGCTCCCTGGCCCAAGAAAAATTGAGAAAATATGGAGCTTTCCAGGCCCCCCAGAAGATACCTGGTCCCATGGCCCCTAGCCAAATTCTCTAGTTACGCCCATGGTCTCAGCAGGGCTCGGGTTCAAATCCAGCTTGCCGCAAATATAATAATTCAATCATTTGTCGAAGTCTCTTCATAGGGTATGGAAGTGGGCGATCTCACCCCACAGGCACAAAAGGCCCAATTTGGTGTGGCTTGAGTGCTTTAAAAATGAGGATTACTGCCTCATAAAATCCATCCATCCAAGTACACCAGTTTACTTAATAGATATAGGAAGAAAGAAAAAGAGAAAAAAAATAGACCAACATAATTCAGTTGATCAAGAGCGACGTTTCGGTCTTAGGTGACTCTTTATTTATATCAATCAATCAAATATCAAGGAAAAGTGTAGTCGTATAGTTTTTATGCAAATTTCAGAACATAGCATGTTTTGAAAGTATTAAGGTTTTCTAATTGAGATGATACACCTCGTAGAATCCGTTCTCTGACTTTTTTCGCTGGTGTTTTGGTGAACACCCTGTTTGAATATGTAATATTTCTTATACTGTATTTTTAAAGAGAGGGGCATTAAACCCACAAAGAAGCTTTGAATACTAAAAATAAATGCCAAAAAAATATTAACATTTCCTTATTTATTAACGGTATAAATAAATACTAATTATCATATATTAATAAAAGTTGGGAAATTATCCTGAGCAAAGAATATATTTATATATCTAATTTTTTGCTTGACCTAGTTGCTTCCCTCTTTTTTTTTTAAGAATTTATATGATTCATCATTTTTATTTATTTTTTTTGAATGAAAAGAACTGGAGAATAAATAAATTTTTATCTTAAATTTAAATTTATTTTATTTGGTTTGATTTTGGATACCAAAAAAGTAAATATGTAGAGATAAAGAGTCTGAATGAGGAGAGACTATAATGTTTGAAAATTATTCATTTCAGATCATCTTCAAAGTTAAGCTATACAAGCTACAATTAGATGTTCTGGATGTGCCATTTTAGTTATCTTTTGCGGCTGGTAAATAAGAAATTTTTTCTGATTTTCTTTCATAATTGTTCATTATGTCTGTTTGCATTTTATGCATCCATTCAAAAAAAAAACAATTTAAAGTGTTCGCCAGGGTTCATAATAATAGTTAATCAATTTTCAAGTCTTCGATATTCTCTAGATCAGAGTTTCCCAATCTTTAGAAGTTCACGGCACCCCTACGGATCGTTGGGAATAACATTGCACAGCAAGGGGGGGGGGGGGTAAAAAATTAAGTTTTATATGTAAATTTATGATGATGGAGTCATGAAAAAAACAAGACGAATGCAGCCAAATATTCTTTTATTTTAATTCTCACCCTCACGGCTGACGTTTCGGTCCGAGGTCTAGGCCATCTTCAGAGCTGCATACATATACAATGAGAAAAGCATATATTAATTAGGCCTATTATTAATATTTAGCTGCATTCGTCTTGTTTTTTTCATGACTCCATCTCAGGGCCGGAACTAGGAGATTTTTTAGGGGGGGGGGCGAAATTTAATTTGCCGCTTCCTCCTTAAAATTTTCTATACAAATTTCATATCATTTTACCTATTTTTTTAAGTAAATCTTTCTTTAATTGCCGCCCCCTGATATCTGCCGCCCGGGGCACATGCACCCACTGCACTCCCCTAGATCCGGCCCTGCTCCATCTTTATGAAAATGTATTGAAATATTATATAATAAGTAACGTACATCATAACATCATACAGTAAACTTTACTACAGTCACTGAGTAAGAATACATCAATAGTTTTGTTATCTTAAGTATAGGATAATATTTTTGGTTTATCTCAATATCCCACGGCACCCCTTAAACAATCACGCGAGTGCCGGGGCACACTACTCTAGATAGTATGTTGGAAGGAGGGAACACTTTGCCTGAATTTGTCGTTGCCTTCGCTCTCAAAATTTTTTTCATTTTGAAATAATTTTTATAAAAAATTATTTATTATGTAAACGTGATAAATATATTATTTTGAGCTCCTTTTTTCCGCCCTCTTTTGTTGTTGATCTTCTCTCACTCCCCTAAGAAGGGATAGTGTGAACGGGATAGTAAGTAGCGGACAGTAAAGACCTCTTCATTAGGGCCCGACCCAAACAAGATTTTCAACCGAAACCGAATTTCGGACTCAATCTTAGTTTCGGCCGAAACCGAAATTTGTATTTTCTATACGAAATTCATATCATTTTACCTGGAACAGGTAGCCAGCAAAGAACAAAAACTTTATTTAAATATCGTTGACGTTTCGGGAACGCGTCGCTCCCATCTTCAGGACGATAAATTGTTAATGTTTAGTTTTTGCTCTTTGCTGGTTGCCTTCATATACCTGTTCCTGATAACTATGACTCAGCCATTAATTTCTTCTTTTCATAACATTTTACCTTCTTTTTTTTCCCCCTCTCGTGGACGAAATTTTTTACACCGATCGGAAATTTTTTTCCCTCCCGTGAAAATCATTTTACCTTTTTTTTTTAGGAAGGGAAGAAAAATTTTTCCGCCCCTTTTCCGCCTTGAGGAAAATTTTTTGTCTCATCCCATCTTTTCAGACTCTGGTTTCGGCTGGTTTTTGGCCGAAACCGAATATTCGGTTACGACTATTATTAAATTCTACATTTTTATTAATTTCTAATTTCAAGTTTTTTTTTTTGCATATTTTTATTAAAAAATAATACTCTATGACAAAAAAGGAAGTTTTTCTTTAATATTCTTTTCTCAACAACAACAACACAAAAAAAGAGGGATCTTATTTGAGAGAAGATAAGAGCGAAAGAGAGAGAGCGAGTAAATTCTCTGTCAAATATTTTATATTTATAAGATTATTTTTCTTCCTTATGTTTTGTGTAAGAATAAGTAAGGCAGGAGGGAGGAGTAAGAGGGCTATTTTTCTGTAAAGCTGTCAGTAGAAATAAGACAAACGATCCACTCACCCTGGCCAAGCCTCAAGGTAATATACCAGGCAGCAGCCAGTGTCGAATTTGATTTATCTACACGCCAATTAATCATGCAATCTGTTTGTTGTTACATCCCCTTTCTCTTGTTTCTTTTTTTTCCCCTTGACCATTTGGTTATTATTTATCTAGTAAGCATAAATATATTAATTAAAAAAATTTTCTTATCTTTCACCTTTCAACTTTCTTTTACCTATATATATACAGGGTGGGCCAATAGTGCGTGGACGGAAGATTGTGGGCTTATTAACGGACATTTTTAAAGTTTGTTGATCGCACATAATGTGGGGCCTTTAGGGCTACAAATTAAAAATATTTTTGTTCCAATTGCACCTCATATACAGGGTGGTCCATATCAAAGTTATGTTTTTTTAAATGGAACACCCTGTATATTATTGCATATTTAGAATCTACGGCTAATTTTAGTATGAGTTTATGTAATGCAATGTATTCTAAAACAAACCGTTTAGCCGCAAATCGGGCTTTTGTGAAAAAACTGCTGTGTGGAAAAAAATTAATATCTCGCGAACCATAAAACTTAGGGGACTGTTCTTTTGTGAGGTTACTAACCATGAAATGTACTAATGTAGGCCAGATGGGTAACCCGGAATTATTCTTGTGTAATAATATGTAAAATTTTATAAAATTTGCATTCATTAAATGCTTACCTGCTTTGTCATATTGGATGGGATTTTGGGACGGTTTGCAAAACATCTTTTGCTAACATTGAGGATGATTCCATCTCACTTGAATCGAAATATTTACAAATAAACGGATAATACGCAAAGTTGTTTAATTTTTTGGCCGACGATGCATAGAATAAATTGAACTCTAATATATTACAATTATTATGCTTGTCTGAAGATGGTCTTCAGTGGCGTAGCGAGGGGAGGGGGCAAGGGGGGTCATGATGCCCCGGGCTCTACTCACAAAGGGGCGCCAAATAGTCCGCAAAACAAAAAATTGCTGGATAATTTTTATTTTTATTATAATTGATTTCTGGAAAATATATTTTAAATGTAGTGCCAGTGTAATAAGCTTATAATAATTCTCACCGAAAATTTTCTAGCCGAAAGCAAAATCTCTCCGAAAACAAACTCGACGAAAAAAATCTCGCCGAAAATCCGAAAAGTTCCAAAATAAAATATTTTAAAAAATATGGTGTTGCTGTCGCATAGCAGACAACTTTCTCTTACCAAAGATACTGTACTGTGCTTGTCACACCAGGTTTTTTGTGTCGACATATATTTAGTTTCCGTCTATATTAGAAGATCTAATGAAATTTATAAGTATGGGAAAATATCTATTTATATTTTGATACCCTGACTTCTATCTTTCCTATGAAGTACAAGAGTAAAGTGGCCTTCATAAAATTTCAAAAGTAAAATGAGAATATACATTTTAAAGAACATCTAAAAAATAATTGATTTTTGAATTTCAATCAAAATCGTTGAAGCGAATTTTGAGAAAATCGAAAAAAACTGAAAAATCAACATCAGTAAAGTACTAGTACTCTTTGGCCGATTTTGTTTAATCGGCCTTTTTAAATACATAATTTGAGGTTTTTTTAGTATTTTATAAAATAAACACTCACACTTTTTTTCCCATTCACACTCACACTTACACACACATGCACACAGTTATTTCGGCAACTCAGCCCATATAATACTTTTACGATAACCATTATTAAATATATATATCTATTGGGGGTCCAGGCATTCTTATTTAAGCCATTTGGTATCCAAATGTCATAAATAAAATCATCCGAATCCCTGACCCTTGGTTTAGAAGGCCAGCACTCTAGCCACTAGACCAAGTCCGAGGGTCCGAGCCCTGCTTATAAATTTCATTACATCTTCTAATATATCGACGGAAACTATATACGTATGTCGACACAAAAAATCCGGTGGGACAGTCACACCAGATTTTTAAAAATATTTTATTTTGGAACTTTTCGGATTTTTCGGATTTTCGGCGAGTTATACCGCCCCCATAATAATTTTGTATATTTTACATATAATATTATATGGTTTTCGAAGTGGGGGGGGGGCGCTAAAAAAGGTATTGTGCCCCGGACCAGTCATGCCCCCCCAACCCCCCCCCCCAAAAACCAAAACACCAACCAAAAATAATAAATAAATCCAAAGAGACAAAAAAAGAGAAAAAAACTAGATTGAAATTAAGACATCCAGAAACCAATAAAAAAAAAAAAATACCAACAATTTTTTGTTTCGACCATTGCGCCCCTGAGAGCCGGGCAGAACCCCCCCCCCCCCCACCCCCCGGGCGCGAGTTAAGCTCACTACGCCACTGGGTCTTATTCCATAAGCGCCAAAATGTCTCACTCAATTAATGGAGAATTTTATTTCATCAGGCTCATCTTTTTATCTGCCAATTCAACATTAAGTTAATTTCTATAGAGCAGGGAGAAAGTATCCTTGTATAATTTCTTATTCAATTGTTTCACAAAATTAATAATTAAAATTTAAAACTATAGATATCAACTTTAAAATGCGCTAGTATCAAAAAATAAAATGAAAATGTTATTATATATATATACATAGCATAGGGCTACTTGTATAAATTTTAATTCAATAAGAAAGTTTGTATATATGTTGAAAGAGAAATTCATGGAATGACTTAAAGAATATTAACAAGAGAAGAATTGGAACATAATTCGGGTGAAGAAAAGCGGAAATTGAATCGCGACTTTTTGTTGAAAAAAAAAAAAAAAAAAAACTAATCTAAAGGCGACGTCGACGACTTCTTTTGCTGAATTGAAGGGTGTTGGAGTTTAGAGAGGGTGGGGGGGGGGAGTGAGAACGATTCTCTTACTGCCATCATCTCTATTTTAAATAGCGAATAAATTTACCGCTTTTATGAAATAAATGGTCTCCTTTTAAGATTAAAAACTCATTTTAAATGAGTTCAATGTGTGTGTGTGTGTGGTGGATGGAGGAGAGAAGGGGAGGTCGATTAGCTGAGAGGGTTGAAACGTCTTGGATTCATATTCAGATACAGCTTATACAAAAAAATAATACCGAGGGATGAATGGGTTCGGTTTCCTGTTCCATTTCACCTTTTTTGAACTGCTCTTTCTTATATCCGATAAATTTCTTCTATTTTGGTGAAGTTCTCCAGTTCTGCTTATTTTATATGTATGTATCAGTAGCGTGACTAACTGGGGTCAAAGGGGGCGCTCGCCCTCCCCGCGCCCCAGGCGCATCAAGCCTTTGGCGCCCCTCAATATCTATGCCCTAGGGCATCTAAGATATAGCTCAGGGACCGTGATTTTATCATATTCTTTCCATAGATTGTCTAAAAAATCAGGGGCGCCGGAACGAATTTGAATCAGGGGGGGGGGACAAAATCTTTTTTTTTAGAAAATTAAAATAATTTAATATCTTCAAAGAGTATAAAACAAAAACATATCTACTTTATAGTAATAAAGCTTTAAAAATTTTAAATAAAATCACAATTTTAAAAAAATTAAAATTTTAAAAAATTTGTTAGTGATTTATCAAAAATTTTTTTAGGCTCAATTTATACAATTTGAAGGAAATAAATATTTTTAATTTTCTTCTTTTAATTCAATATAAAATGTTTTTAGAAATTAGAAATACAATAGGGCCTATATAAAATATTTTGGGAAAAATGAATTTCTTTTCTTGTCTTTTAATTTTTTTTAATTTAAAAGATTTTATTTTTTTTACTTTCTCTTACCTATGTATATATGTAATATATATATAGAGAGAAAGTATTGGATTCATGTCAAAAATTCGATGTCGAGATTTTGATGGATCTTCACGTTTTGAGGTCCCCTGAATCCAAAAAAGTGGTTTTCGCGACATGGTCTGTCTGTGTGTGTGTGTTGTGAACAAAATATCTCAAGAACGAAAAGAGCTAGGAAGTTGAAATTTTATATTTAAGTTAGGCACCCCCATGGGACGTGACACGAAGCTTTTAAACAAAATCGACCAAAATGTACTAGTACTTTACTGATCACTTTTTCAGTTTTTTTCGATTTTCTCAAAATTTGCTCCAACGATTTTTTTTTAAATTCAAAAATCAATTATTTTTAGATTCTCTATAAAATGTATATTCTCATTTTGTGATTGAAATCTTCTGAAGACCACTTTACTCTTGTACTCCATAGAAAAGATGAAAGGAGAAATGGTTGCCATGGTAACAAAATATAAATATTTTCCCATACTTATAAATTTTACATCTTGAATTCAATTGTACCCTACTGTCGGAAACTAAATACATGTCGACACAAAAAATCTGGTGTGACAAGCACTGTACACAACTTTCGATTACTGAAGGTAAGAGAAAGTGTGCTGTGCGCCAGTCACACCAGATTTTAAAGCAAAATGTATCATTTTTAAAAATCAAGGGTTTTTTGAGGTCGCTGATTTAGAATTTGATATTATTTTTCAGGGAAAAAATATGGCGGAACCAATATGGGGGACTAAAAAAAATAATTCGATTTTAATAAAAATTGGCATTGTCGGGTTCCCGAGGTCGCCGATTCCGTATTTTAAATAAATTTATAACAAAATAATTTTTTTTTTAATTAGTCTTTTTCTGCATCTTAAGCCATATTGACTTTAAATGATACACATTGTTTAATATGATACATTTATGGGGGGGCCAAGGCACATGTATTTATGTCAAAATAATTTAATTACAATTTTTTATTCAATATTTATAATACGGATTACATATAGCATAAGTTTTTTTTTTTTTTTTTTTTTTTTTTTTTTTTTTTTTTTTTTTTTTTTTTTTTTTTTTTTTTTTTTTTAAACATTCACACTTTTCTCATTCCCACTCACACAAACATTCACACAGTTTTTTCGGCAACTTAGGCCATATAAGACTTTGACGATAACCGTTATTTATGAATTTATCTATATTAGGGTCAGGGCATTCTTATTTAAGCCATTTGGTATCCAAATGCCTTAAATAAAATTTTTGGACTGCCTGGGGTCCGAACCCGCGACGTTCGGTATAGAAGGTAGGCATGCTACCAACTACACCGGGCCCCGTGGGCAATAATTAAATTTTACCAATATTGCGCCTGTTTTCCGACAACCAAACAAAAATATCTGAAATGCGGTTGCCTAGCTCACAGGCGTTTTTTTTTTGTTTGTTGGACTTCAGGGCCACACAATTCCTCATTACAATATGTTAGAATACAAATACATAATGCAAGAACTCAATAGAAACATAACCAAATAAATAAATAAGAATGTCTGGACCCCAAATATATATAATTATTAAAAGTAAGTGTGTGGTGTGTCTGTGAACAAAATATCTCAAGAACGAAAAGAGCTAGGAGGTTGAAATTTCATATTTAAATTAGGCACCCCCCTGCGACGTAACACAAAGCTTTTGAACAAAATCGGCCAAAGAGTACTAGTACTTTACTGATGCACTTTTTCAGTTTTTTTCGATTTTCTCAAAATTCGCTCCAACGATTTTTTTTTTAAATTCAAAAATCAATTATTTTTTCGATGCTCTTTCAAATGTATATTCTTATTTTGCCATTGAAATCTTCTGAAGACCACTTTACTCTTGTACTCCATAGAAAAGATAGGAGAAATGGTTGCTATGGTAACAAAATATAAATATTTTACCATACCTATAAATTGTACATCTTGAAAATCGAATGTACTCTACTGTCGGAAACTAAATACATGTCGACACAAAAAACCTGGTGTCACAAGCACAGTACACAACTTTCGATTATCGAAGGTAAGAGAAAGTTGTGTGCTGTGCGCCAGTCACACCAGATTTTTAGAGAATAAACCTGTATAAGTGTTCCAAGTTTGAGCTCAAACAGTTTTATTTGAAGCTCGCTAAATATTATTTAGGCCCTTATAAACAAATTTAGTTTTCAAAATAATAATTTATAATTAAAATCTAACAATTTAAAAATTCATAAAATTGTTTTTAATAATACAAAATATTCATCATGATATATCTACTCTGGTAACATCTGTTCCGATAATAATAAATATTCTGATATGATGCTGGGTTATTTTCTCCATCTATCAGAATGATTTATTTATTCAGAGAGGATATGGATGGTGTCGTCGTTGCAAACACCTACAACCGGAAGGGAGAAGATCCTCAAAATAAACATCGCTCCCACTCTAATCAAATTCATTCGTCCAATTAATAAATAGCGCGTGATAAATTTACGAAAATACACGACTTGCAACCTTGTCACAAGACGCTTAAAAAAATAAATATAAAAAAATTAAGAATTAAAGTAGAGGGTAGCGCCAAATGAAAATGCAGCTAGTATTTTTCTTTATTAATTTACGGTATTTAATTTGCACAGCTTAGGTTTGAAAGGAATTCATTTTTGAACTGATGATGACAGGCATTAGGCCGGTCAAATATATACGAAAATAAAGATGGGAGAGGATTTTATCTAATACTGATTTTTACTCTCCCTTCTTTTGCTTCTGAAAGATATATGCATCGGCGTAACCAGGGGGGGTCCGGCCCCCTTCCCAGAAGGCATGTGGGTTCCCCCTCCCCAGAAGGCTCCCCGCTCCAAGAAAAATTGAAACAATATGAGGCCTTTGAGGCCCCCGGAGGATGGCTGGTCCCATGCCTCCTAGTTACTCCCATGGCTATATATTCCAGCGACAAATTCCAATCGTAAATTAATTTTTTTATATTTAAATTTATAATTTAATTAAATTTAAAAATATAATGATAATGTAAATTAAAAGATACAAAACCACAGGTAGCCTCTAAATGAGTTCAGGCACATTGAATAATGAGGCAATTAAAAAAGATTAAAAATAATTGAAATTTTTAAATTATAAAGAATTATTTAAAACCAATAGGTAGAGAGCTTGATCTTGATATCCCTTCCCTTTTCTATGCTACTCTTACAAGTTAGTCTATTTATCATCAAGTATTTACGTAGAAATGACGTGAGAAGTACTTAAAGAATGGAGTAGTTTTAATTTCTCCGAATGAACGTATGTCCATGAAAGATCACTTTTGAATGATACGTTCACACTTAAAAATTTAAAAAATTAATGATATGCCACTTAAGATATGAAAACGATCTTATCAATAAGTAGTTAGTTTTCATATAAATTTGCCTATTCCACCTAGAGTATTTGTAGTTGATCTTGTTTAATTTCTTCTATAAACATGAAATCCCAATTTTTCATTAGTATAATAATTGCACTGTGCATTTTCAATGTGGAGAGTTTGAAACCAAAAAAAATCACATGGAAGAAAAATAGCGGATATATAGAACTCCCAGTACAGACAAAAAATGTTATTCCGCGATGGTTTAGTCAATATTTGGACCACTTTGATCCAACAAATACAGCCAGATGGAATCAGGTAAAAGAAAAAACTCGTCATTACTGACTTTTATTTTACAAGAAAATAGACCTAAATTTTTAACAGTTGAAAGAAAAGAAAAGAATGAAATATAAAAATTTTTTAGACCCTAATAGACCTTACACGTTTCAAAAGAGATCGCCTCTTTCTGTGCCCAGATAAAGGGTAATTTAGATTTTTGAATTTTCGAGTTCTTAATAAAATTTATTTTATTTTTATTTTTTAGTTATTTTATGTCAATTCTGATTATTACAAAGAAGGAGGGCCTGTTTTTATAATGATCGGAGGAGAAGGGCCAGCACTTGACGGTTGGTTGTCAGCAGGAACTTGGATTGAAAATGCTAAAAAATTTAACGCCCTTTGTTTTCTGCTGGAGCATAGATTTTATGGAACTAGCCATCCTACTCCGTAAGTTTTGTAATTATCAAAGACATATACAGGTCTATACTCTAAAACCAGAAGTTAAAATTTAAAATAAACAAATGGGTGTTAAAAAGTAATGTAAAAACAATCAGCGTTAAAAAAATGCTATTCTCTAAACAAAGTTTTAACAGCGACGTTAACATGTTGCTTTTGTTTCAAAGCTATCATAATCATAACCTTACTTTTTAGGTTAAGGCCGCCATGATTATTTTAAACACGACTTCAAAATATTAAAGGCACCCCCTAGACATGGAATTAATTTTTAACACTATTTACTAAATGTTAACGCTTTGGCTTTAAATGTTTGTTTACAGAATAGTTATTTGAGGCAAGTAAGTGATTTTGAATAGCATTTTTTAACGCTAATTGTTTTTACATTACTTTTTAACACCCATTTGTTTATTTTAAATTTTAACGCCTGTTTTTAGAGAATAGACCTGTTACTGTAGATTTTATGTCTCCGTAAGCTTAAATAAATCAGATAAAATTATATTGGTGGCTGTGTGATAAATTTTGATCTAGAAAAAAGAGCAAGATCAGCTAAAATCGTTATAGAAATTATCAAGTTTTTGATTTTAGAAAAAAGAAAAAAAACTTTTGGGGAGCAAGTAAGGATGGACATAATTTTTATCCTTTTGAAGGGAGAGAAAAACGTTAGTTGGTTATTAGAGAAATGAATAAGAATAAGATAGACAATTTTTTTTTTCTTTTTTAGTGATGCAAATATTGAAAATCTCAAATATTTAAGCAGCGAGCAGGCATTGGCGGATTTAGCTCATTTTATTGAAGTACAAAATCAAGATCTACCAGAAGGGACTAAATGGGTGGCTTTTGGTGGATCGTATGCAGGCAATCTCGCTGCTTGGCTTCGACTTAAATATCCACATTTGGTTCACGCAGCAATTGCAAGTAGTGCTCCGGTTTTGGCAAAAGTTGATTTCTCTGGTATAAATATTTTATTACAGTTATGTATGAAAATTACTTATGAATTATATTTTTAATCAAAAATTGCCTTTTTAGAATATTATGATAGGGTGCGGGATTCTCTGGCTATTTACAACCCAGAATGCCCCGGAATTATCCAAGAGGCTACAACAGAAATGAAAAACCTCCTAGATCAAGAAAACGGAATTGCTAATTTAGAAGAAATTTTTAGGTAAGTCTTTTAGGTCTATTGTAAGATATTAGGATATATCCAATGCCTATTTGTCTAAGAAAAAGTGACGAGCCTTGAAGAAGTGCTTAGCAAGCACAAGAAACCTTTCATTTATCTGCTTGTTATTTTTCAGGATATGTCCTGGTTCTTTAGATAATTCAGATAATATAAAAGAATTATTCCAAGTTTCGTCTTATATATTTGGTAATGCAGTTCAATATAACACTGATAGTGCTAACTTGAATATTAATACATTATGTGATGTAATGGTCGATGAAACGTTTGGAGAACCGATTAATCGTTATGCAGCATTACTAGCTATGTTGTATATCCCTTCGGAGGATGAATGCTTTCTTTTGGATTATCAAGGAACAATAGAAGCCTTTAAAAATGGCAGTTGGGAGGCCCAAGATCCAGGTATTGAGAACATTTTAATCAATTTATAAATAAATTACTAAGCAAGATTGATTTTAAGGTCGACTATGGTACTATCAAACTTGCACTGAATTTGGTTATTATCAAACTAGTAAAAATGAAGTTTTCGGGAATATAGTTGGACTTGAATATTGTACTAAAATTTGCGAACAAGGATTCAGCAATGAGTAAGTATTAAATTTATAATAAACTAGCAAGAACCATTTTGACATAGAAGCCTATTTTACCAAAAATTATAAAAAAAATTGGAATCCACAAAGTGAAGTAAAGTTTCACTTTAAAAAAAATCGAATCAACTGTTACTAAATGCCATACATTCCGATGGAGTAATGCTCAAACAGATTGATTACCCTGTCAAAAAAATTTGTTTTTAATTCAACATTTACAAAGGCCAAACCTCTTTTGGGTATAAATTTATTATTATTTGCTTGAAATAATAGGCTTATTTCAATTAGTTATGTTGTAATTAGTGTAAAATTAATTAATTGTTCATCTCTGAGCCGATCCATGTCTGTTTTGAAAAAAAAGGGAATTTTTTATGTGGAAAATAATTAGAAAGATCCCAGATACTGCATGAAAATGGAAAGGAAAAATTTAAATAGATAGGTATAACAGTAATTTTTTTAATGTATAATGTCAGAACGGTATCTTAAAACAGAATTAGAGGGTCACTTCTTATTCTAACACTGTTATTGGTTAAATGTTCGCTTTCGTCTTAAGAGATAAAAATTTTTTTTTATTTAGGACCTACTGTATAAAAAAGGCCTTTGGATCGCCCAAAACATGATTGTTTCATAGCTGAATTTTAACTGTTCTAATCTTTCAGATTTGATACTCAATATTTGAATGCAGCAATTGAACGCACAAATTTGAATTACGGAGGTTTGGAAATTGACGTTTCCCGAGTTTTAATGACGCAAGGATCAATTGATCCTTGGCATGTACTGGGAATCGTTAACTCCACTTCAGCTGAAATGCCAGCAATTTATATCGAAGGTAATATAATTTTTTTGACTAGAACGGATTTTTTAAATTTAAATTAGTCTCGGGTGCCTGGCATGGAGGGGAGGACAATTTCAGGATAATATTTTAAACGTTTTTTTTTTAGGTGGATCGCATGGATCAGATATGACATCTAGTTCTGATAAAGATTCTCCACAAATGGCTGATGCTAAAAAACAAATTTCAATCTATCTCACAAAATGGCTTGAGGAATAATCTTTTGATCATTTATATACTCCTGCATATGGGCTTTACTCATTTATCCTTTCATACGTTATCTTTGATTTTTTTTTTAATCAAATATATAATCATATTTATATGTATATTTTTTGTAAAATTTTCTATTTGTATAAGAAAAATAAATTTAAAAATAATAATAATAATTAGTATTTATGATTTAATCATCAGAAAATGGGGAAAAGTTCAAATGTTATATTGGAATAGACGAATGATAATCATCACACAGAAAGTTCAAGTACAAAAAGAAACCAAAAACAATTAAAAAAGGCTATTAAATAAATTCATTTCAAAATGTGTACAAGACCAAGCGAAAAAGAGCAAGTGAGAGAGTATTCTAGCAAAAGACGAGGACAATTTGCAAGCACCAAACTCAAAAACAATCGCTCGATTGGAATAAATTTTTATAAAAAAATTTATTAACGTAGTAGACCTAAAGATATCTCATGGAGTTCTCGACTCGAGTACATTACTGCATTCTCAAGTGGTGTGTGAATTATAAGTTACTAGTCGCAAAGCCCGCCTTCGGCGGGCTTTCCGCCTAGCCAGGGGGCTACGCCCCTGGACCCCTTGCTCGCCTTCAGCGAGCAAGTTTATTCCCAATTTGGGATATTTCTTGTTGCAATGCAAGATGTTAAGGAAGGATCTTATATTCAAGCGAGGCGAGGGTACCGATTAGGAACAGCACAAAAGGGTCTGTTTATGACTGTTCAAAGGGTCAGTCACCTGAGTCCTCTCTTCGTTTTTCAACTGCCGCGTAGCCCCCACCCTCAGCCCATAGTCAGGTAGGAAGCTGGTTCACACAGCATAAAGGACGCTCTCTAATTTCTAGCCAACTTGTTGATTTTGTGTTCCCATATTGAAGAAATTTGATTATAATTAATTTTCCAAAACATTTAAGAGATTCAAATTATTACTACGTTACTCCCAGAGCCATCTATTATAGGTGTACTTAATTTCAAATGGATTCATTGAAAATTGTGGATTTCTATAGAACATATACATACATATTTACATACATACATACATTTTTCCCATTTCATTTTTATATATATAGATAAGAAAACATTTGCATATAAGTGTACATATAAGGTAAATCTTGTTAATCAGAGAATTTATTTTTATTTCATCATTTATTTGTCATTCTATATTTGGATTTAAAATACTGTAATATATGTATAATGAAAGTTGAAGAGTTATTTTAAGAAAAAAGAAAACTAAAATTTATTCATACATTAATTAATAATAATAATAATAATAATAATCATTTAGTCCGATATTCCCTACTTTTTTTTATCTAGTAACTAATCTTTTGGCACTCAAAATATGAAAGAGAGTTTAAAGATGTCGAAAAAAGGTCTTAAACGAATTTTTAAAAAATGATGGGGGGATGGTGTTAAAAATCTTGTGATGAGTAAATTGCAAAGGAAAGCAGGCTAAATAAAATTTAAGAATACAGTAAGAAAAGAAATAGAATCTGAATATGATCAAAAAAATAAAAATTTCTGAGAAGGCAAATAAAGAGACAAACTATCAATACTTTTAAAATATCCAAATGGGGCTCATAATTCTATCAATACTAAATTATTTTAACAATTCTTATTTACTAAGATAAGGACAATTTGCAAGATGAGTTCTTTATTACTGCAAGTAACTTCTTATACTACAGTAATCTTAATATTTCTAAGGCTGTTTCTCAAGTAATAATGTATTTTTATATTAAGGATTATAGGATAGGGCTAACGCCTTTATTACAACCTCAAGATTCTGTGAATATAATGGGAATTTTAATTTATTTTTTTTTTTTTTAACATTTTGTGATAATATTGTAATTGATAGTTTTAGAAATCGTTATATTACCATAAATCTTTTTTATCATCAATGAACAAAAATAGGTAATCTACTCAATTAATTAAATAAACATTAATTTATTTTTTCAATAAATATAAAATA
>JAKCPI010023084.1:0-13853 GCA_023213315.1 Euborellia annulipes | reverse complement strand
TCTTCGAGTACAAGTGTAAATCGACAAGCTTATGAATCAAGTTCAAGTGATTCGGAAGAATTTTGAGAAATTCTCCGCCCAAGAAGCATCCAATGCAAAGCACCAGATTTTTTTTTTTAAATAAATGCCTTGGATTATTTGACCAATAGCAGAGCAGTACTGATGTCACGTGACACTATTGTTTCGTTTGTTCGACACTAGCTGCCGGCGTCACCACCTTCAGTATGAGCTCCACGGTCAGTGAAGAAGCTTCCAAAAGAAATCCTCTCCGCTCCCGCCTGATTAACAAGCAGCCAAGGATGCAATCTCGACAACTGATCCACGATGTCTTTTCTCCACGATTATTTCCATTTTAAAAACGCCGACCTCCAACCTTATCTTCACTTTCCTAGGTATTTATTTTCCTTTTTAATCCTTTTCATTTTTATTACATAATTGTAAAAAGGCGGACTCTTATGAATAGAATGAAAATTATTTTATTATTAATTATTTTGAATATGCTTTTTCGTTTTATAAGTATTCTCATCTGTATCCAAAATAAAAAATAATATCAAATTAAAAAGATAATTTAACATGAGTGTGAGTAAATAGATAATTTTATTGATCAAAATTGATAGAGATGATTCTTAGAATCCTCTGCATATGAATGTGTGGGGATAAGAGTAACTATGGCGTTTTCGTTCTCTTCTCGGTGCAAAAGTAGCGCTCTACTTTATCTCTTTCTCGGCCATTCATGTCTTGTTGGTTGAGTGTCGTTCGATTTGTTCATCTTTCAGAGATTTATATTTGTTTTGTATTATTAGATTTATTTTTATTCGTTTTTACAAGTCTAGTTAATTTTATATTTTAAACAATATTAGGTGAGATTTTTTAATTTATTATTTTTATTTTATTTTTAATGCCTATTTACATCTAAAAACATTTCTATATTTTCTCCTAAATTTTTATGGATTCAAATAGAATTGAATTATATAAATTAAAAACCTATATTTATGATCCCATAAGTATATTATAATCAAATATTTTAATTTAGGAAATTTTAAATAATAGAAACTTGTCCCGGGGCAGGCGACCGCCAACATACGAACAGCTTTCGCTTCTACTTGCTCTTAAATAAATAAACACGAAGCGCTTTAGTAAAAACTAATCCAAATATAAATTTTAATTCAATCTCATTGTTTTCTTTGCTAACATTTTTTTAGAATAATATAATCCAATAAAACATTTTTCCCCCATTCATTTTTTTTTCCTTACAATATATTTTTAAAAAGAGAGAGGGATTAAATGTCGAAAAAAAAAATATTCATTTCAATGGTAGAGAAATGAATGAAGAAGGGAGAATTATGAGCCCTAATATGAGGCAATAGGTAACCAGAGTGTCTGTGTGTCTGTCTGTTTTTGGTTGGGAGAATGCCAAACAAGCTTGGCTGTCTGGCAATTAACCCACTTGGCTCTCTCTCTCTCTCTCTCTCTCTCTCTCAATTCACTAAAAAGGGCTCTTTTCTCTCTTTACTCCCTCATTTGTTATAATATTACCATATTTATTTCTTAATTATTTATTAGAAGTGAAATAAAGGGATTTTCCAATAAGAGGCAGCGAATCTTAATGGTGATGGAGTCAGGACCCCAGCCACAGATCTTCATCAATTGAGCAAATCTTAAGTTAAACACGAAATAGCAAAGGGCTGCCTCGTCCTTTCCCCTTCTAACAATTGATCCATTCAATCAGTGTATTGTCTCAATTCCTCATTTGATGGGTCAGTGTTGCCCTTTAATACAATATAATAATAAAATCGAAAATATGGGGTGATCGGTCGCACAGCACACAAACTTTCTCTTACCTTTGGTAAAGGAAAGTTGTGTTCTGTGCTTGTTGCAACAGATATTTTGTGTCGACATATTAGTATTCAAGATGTATAATTTATAAACATGGGAAAATATTTATATTATGTTACCATGGCAACAAATTCTCCTATCTTTCCTATGAAGTACATGAGTAATGTGAGCCCCTCGGTTCTTGGTGTAACCTCATAAACCAAAAGTTGCGGGTTCGACTCCAGGCAGTCCAATGATTTTATTTAAGGCATTTGGATACCCAATGGTTTAAATAGAAATGCCTGGACCTCCAATAGATATATTAAACATACGAGTATCGTAAAAAGTCTTAAATGGCCTAAGTTGCCGAAAAGACTGTGTGAATGTGAGCCCTCGGGCTTGGCGTAGGGGTTAGCTGGCCTTCTAAGGGTCGCGGGTTCGACTCCCAGCCAGTCCGATGATTTAATTTAAGCCATTTGGATATCAAATTACTTGAATAAGAATGTCTGAACTTCAAATATATATAATACAATATATTATTAAATTACGTGTATCGTTAAAGTCTTATATGGCCTGGGTTGCCGAAAAGACTGTGTGAATGTGTGTGTGAGTGTGACTGTGAATGAGAAAAGTGTGTTTTTTTACAAAAAAAAGAGTAAAGTGGTCTTCATAAGATTTCAATGGCCAAATGTCAATATGCATTTTTAAAGAGTGTCTAAAAAATAATTGATATAATGAAATTTAATGGCTGATAATATATTGAGGAAGGTCAAGATACAATCAAGTAATGTAAATATTTCTTGATTGTATCTTAACCTTTTTTTTTTTTTTTTTTTAACATTCACACTTTTCTTTCTCATTCACACTCACACACACATTCACACTGTCTTTTCGGCAACTCAGGCCATTTAAGACATTTACGATAACTGTTATTGATTTAATATACATATATGGGGTCGAGGCATTCTTATTTAAGCCATTTGGTATCCAAATGGCTTAAATAAAATCTTCGGACTGCCTGGGGTCCGAACTCCGCGACGTTTAGTATACGAGGTTAGCACGCTAACCTCTACACCAAGCCCCGAGGGCATCTTGACCTATGAAAATAGCAAAAATTTCAAACTCATTTATCATCATATGATTTTATTAAATAGAATACGTAGTAGAATTTAATGACAACTATGTCCAATCAAAGAGACTTAATCCTCTGCCACTAGAAAGGTTCACTGAAGATGGGTGAATGAACTTTACCCGAAACGTCTGTACATTTCAGTGGCAGATCCAGAGGTGCTTCTCGGGGGAGGGAGGGGGGAGGTAATCTGGAGTGACTGGTCGCACAGCACACAATTTTTTTCTTAATTTCGGTAATTTGAAGGCGCATTCTGTACTTGTTTGCCAGAATATAAATACAAATCAAATTTTTAAAATTTTACATTAAAAATACATTTTTTTTTTTAAAGCATTTTTTTCAAATCTCCCCCCTTTACCCCCCCCCCCCTTGTATCCGCCCTTGGTACGGTACATTTAAAGGGAATTGAGAGTGTTTTATTTTGGCTGCCTTCATTTCTATATCCTTCCCCAATACTATCGATATATAGGCCTATATGTAAGAGAAAGTAAAAAGAGTTAATTAAATTTATTATACCAATGCGCTTTCAAAAGTTTCCCCTCACCAGAAAATCCCAACAATTTGAAAAGAATTTTGATTAATAAATAAATAAAAAATTTATTTTATTGATTTAGCTAATACATATTTCTCTCTCTTTCTTGCTTTGCGATAAAATTTAATCACTATTTTTGTTTTTATTGTACAAAGTTTTTGATATATCTTTTTTGACAAAAGCAAGCGACACGTTAGATTAAAGAGAAAAATAAGGAAAGAATTTCACGGGGGGGAACAATAAAAAGGAAAATATCATCAGTTAAAAAAAAAAATGTAATTGGAAGAAAATTTGTTAGAAAGTTTTATTAGAACCATCAATCTGGTCTTTCCTTCTCCCTCGATTGTCTTAAAAAACAATATTTTTTTTAAATATTAGGTGAGCTAAATTTCAATGCTATGGACAATTAAAAAATTTATATTGAGAATTTGTTCTCTCATTGACACTTCGAGACTTTTTCTTTCTAACTAAAGCCCGGATTCCTATGCAATTGCATATTCTATTTGCTAACATGTACTTCCCGGTAAACCAATTTTCTATCCGAAACATGCCATCCTGCAACTAGGGTTCAAATTCGATATTGCATATTTCCGCATATATTTGGTGAATATTGCATAAAGTTGCATATTAAAAAACTTTTTGAATATTTTTACATTTTTCGGTAAAAGTTTTATTTTATTTTAATTTTTTAAACGATTTTCAAAATTCGCTTAGGGAGCGTACAAGTATTACATAACGCAATTTGGGGGGGGGGAGGGCGGGACTCGTACAACGTTACTATGCGTTACAAGGGGGGGGGGTCATAAATCTTCAAAAATTGCGTTACGTAATACTTGTATGCTCCCTTAAACGATTTTGATCAAAATTCACTCCAAAGATTTTGATTAAAATTCAAAAATTATTTTTTAGATGCTCTTTAAAATGTATATTCTCATTTTGCGCTTGAAATCTTATGAAGATCCCTTTACTCTTGAACCATAGGAAAGATAGGAGAAATGGTTGCTATGGTAACAAAATAGAAATATAATCTAGTGGGACAAACACAGAACACAACTTTCGATTACTGAAGGTATGAGGTGCGTTCACTCACACCAGATTTTTTTACATTAAATTTAGTTTTTTTATTGCGAGAGAAATTTTTTTTTTCACTATTTTCTTCCAAAAATAAAACACAATTAGTTTTACATCAGAAGAAATCATGAATTACCTTTAATTAGAAGCCTTTTACTTTATATTTTTGTCATATAGTATATTATTTTATTTATTTATTTTATTTATTAAAGTCCATGTACATAGGGCTTATTTGCCCCTCTTAGTGTACATTGTTGATTGACATTTATTACATATTATAATATTTTTTGTGCATATTATTTGGCATATTTAGCGGTTTTTGCTGATTAAAAATCCGGGCTCTAATTATAACATTTCGATACGGACTAATGATGAGATATTAAACATATCTCGAAACGTCTCCGGAGTCGGGAGAAGTTTTAATTAAAATTAAAAAAAAAAAATACAAAAAAATAAAGAAATAGTCCAGGTTAAAAAAATCTGATGTGATTGCTCGATGCTTTCTAAATAAAACTTTTGTTCTGTGCTTGTAACGCCAGATTTTTTTCACCTGGATTAGGATTTTATTTGTTTGCATTTTTACTTTCTCTTATCTATGTATATATGTAATATATATATAGAGAGAAAGTATTGGTTTCATGTCAAAAATTCGATGTCGAGATTTTGATGGATCTTCACGTTTTGAGGTCCCCTGAATCCAAAAAAGTGGTTTTCGCGACATGGTCTGTCTGTGTGTGGGTGGGTGTGTGTGTGTGTGTTCAATTTTAAGCATGAAGGAATTGAGCTAGGAGGTTGAAATTTTATATTTAAGTTAAACACCTCCCGGGACCGGAAAAATAAGCTTTTAATCAAAATCGGCCAAAGAGTACTAGTACTTTACTGATGTACTTTTTCAGTTTTTTTCGATTTTCTCAAAATTCGCTCTAACGATTTTGATTAAAATTCAAAAATCAATTATTTTTTAGATGCTCTTTCAAATGTATATTCTCGTTTTGCCCTCAAAATTGTTTGAAGCACACTTTACTCTTGTGCTTCATAGGAAAGATAGGAGAAATGGTTGTCATGGTTACAAAATATAAATATTTTCCCATACTTATAAATTTTACATCTGAATTCAAATATTCCCTACTGCCGGGAACTAAATATATGTCGACACAAAAAATCTGGTGTGACAAGCACAGTACACAACTTTTGATTACCGAAGGTAAGAGAAAGTTGTGTGCTGTGCGCCAGTCACACCAGATTTTTTTTTACTATTTTTTAGTTTTAATTAAAACTACTGAACTCTAAATTAGTAATCTTGATATGTTTTATTATTAAATATTAAAGGCCTATTTGTTCTAGAGAACACAAAAGGTTGTTTTATTCTAAACCTATTTTTGATAATTAAGAAAACGACCATGTGACATCAAAATTAATTGTTGGGATATATTTTATCTATGACAGCTGTTAATAAAAAAAATCTACTTCCTAGTCATAAATAAGAAAAAAAAAAGATATAAATCTGAAATCTGGTTTATAAATAAAATGAATATTTATTCTTATGCAAGTTGCAGTAAGGAATGAAGAAAAAGAACAATTGCAGCTAGATTTATTTTGTTTAATAAGGCACTTCAAGAAGACGTTTCGGTCATCTTCAGGCCTGAAAACTCCTCAAAAATAAAGAAAATATTAGACTCGAGGGTAATTAACTTAAGTATAAAATTTCAATCTCGTAGCTCAATTCCTTCATGCTTAAAATTGTTACACACAGTCGTCAGTCAGACTATTTTGCGGGACCCACCTTTTTGGACTCAAAACATGTATTTCCATCAAAATCTCAACATCGAATTTTTGATAAGAGAAAGTAAAATGTATAATTTTATCAAGAAAATGAATAATTTTTCATAAATAATTAGTTTTCATTTAAATAAATCCCCTTCTACTATTGCAAATATTTTAATGGAAAACCGGAAGGGTGAGTTCCAGATTAAAAACGCCATTTATCGTTCAAAACGAAATTCATTTTTTCCCTTTTAATTTATTATTAGTAATTAAAAATGATTTTTTTCTATTTAATATTGATGAAAGATGAAATATATTCAAGTAAAAGTTATCCGTTATGGTTTTAATGTTTTATTGAAAATTTAATATGCCATTTTAGATTGGATGATGGAATTATATCTTTAGGGAGGTCGGCTTTAATTAAAGTTATAGACTGACGTGTGACTGATTTAGGCAAGGAGACGGGGTGGGGGGGGGGGTAAGAGAACTTTTGCACACCTTAATTCTCTTTTCCCCTTTCTCTTTTCAGTTTCATTAAAAAGGGAAAGGCGACAAAATGGAAAAAGACGCCTCTGATTTCCTTCGTAAAGGATTATAAAAAGGTTCCGACAGTTGACTAAAGAGGGAGGGTTCAGGCAAGAAACCAAAGGGCGAATCTCTTTCTCCATTCTCCCATCTCTTTTTTTATAAGTTAAAATAATAATTTGACGAATTCCATTCATTTTTGATTATCACACCAAAAACTTTACTTAATAAATTATATAAAAATTTCTTTCATGTTTTTCTTATTTTGATTAAGGGGCTTCAGGACACATTGCGTCTTTAGTCCAAAGGTAGTGAGACATTTTAATGTAATTTTATGCAATGTTTTTTTATATGAGCATTTTACATAATAGAATACTTTAAATTTTTATTATATTTATAGAAAATGCAAAAAAATCTGATGTGACTGGTCGTTCTGGTTGCATTTTCTATAAATATAAAAAAAAAAATTTAAAGTATTCTATTATGTAAAATGCTCATATAAAAAAACATTGCATAGCACACATTTTCTCCTTACCTTCGGTAATCGAAAGTTGTGTTCTGTGTTTGTGACAACAGATTTTTTGTGTCGAGATATATTTAATTCCCGACAGTGCGGTACATTTGAATCCAAGATGTAAAATTGATAAGAATGAAAAATATTTATTTCGATTTAATTGTGGTTTATTTGTAAAATTTACAACATTTCGGCCACTCATTCTTTGGCCTACTTCAGGTACAATTCAGCTAACTTGTAAGATTATATTTTGTTACCATGGCAACCATTTCTCCTATCTTCTCTATCAAGTACAAGAGTAAAATAGTCTTCAGAAGATTTCAACGACAAAATGAGAATATACATTTTAAAGAGCATCTAAAAAAAAATTGATTTTTGAATTTTAATCAAAATCGTTAGAGCGAATTTTTGAGAAAATCGAAAAAAAACTTAAAAAGTGCATCAGTAAAGTACTAGTACCTTTTGGTCGATTTTCTTCAAGTGCTTATTTTTCATGCTCTCGGGGAGTGTTTAACTTAAATATAAAATTTCAAACTCGTAGCTTAATTCCTTCATGCTTAAAATTGAACACAGACAGGCACATAGACAGACATACAGACAGACATACCATGTCGCGAAAACCACTTTTTATATTCAGGGGACCGTGTATATCCATCAAAATCTCGACATTCAATTTTTGACATGAATTCAATACTTTCTCTTTCTAAAAACATACTGTATATAGAGGTAAGAGAAAGTAATTATTAATACTTGCTTATGTATACCACAAAAATACATCAAGTTTATTTTTTTTTCTTTATTGACTTTTTCGCCCTTCATTTACACTCCACTCCATCTCTATACCAACATGCTATAACCACTACACCAAGGCCCGAGGGCCTATTTTCTATTTACCGTAGTAACGTTCTACTTGACAAGTGAGAAATCCATAGGAACTAGGGTCCGACCGAAACAAGATTTTCAGCCGAAACCGAATATTCGGCTCAACCTTAGTTTCGGCCGAAACCGAAACTTGTATTTCCTATAAAAATTTTTTTTCATTTTACCTTTTTTTTTTTTTTGAATTTTTTTTTTCCCTCCCGTGAAAATCATTTTACCTTTTTTTTAGGGAGACTAAATTTTTTTTCTCCCTCAAGTGCAAATTATTTGACCTTTTTTTTTTTTTTTTTTTTTTGCATTCGAGTCTCATCCCATTTTTCCAGACTCTGGTTTCGGCCGGCCGAAAGGTTCGGCCACTTTTTGGCCGAAACCATGATTTTTGGCCGAAACTGGCCGAAACCGTAACCGAAACCGAATATTCGGTCGGTTCCTAATAGGAACAAAAAACGAAAAACAAAAGAGTTAAAATCTTAAGTTAATTAACTTTTTTTCCTATCTTAAATGTGGAATTTTGCGTAGAAGTTTCTCTTCTCTTGTATATATTACCCAAACATGGATTTAATTTTTTTTTTTTTTTTTTAATTGCTGATTAAATCAAACTTTATAATTTATACTAGCAACAGTGGAAAACAAATACAAAAGAATTATTAATGCTTTGTTTTTAAGTAAATATTAGAAAACGAAACTAGCGAGTTTGCATTTAAATAATATTAGAGATATAACATATAACCCAACATACTACATAAATAAACATATTCAAATTTATGCTTTTATGACACGTCTAAGCCGCTAACAAATTCGTGAAAAACCCTCTCTCTAAACGAATGCTTTTATTATTAAACATATTATCTCGTTTGCCCCTGTATGGTTTGGTACGAATTAAACACAAATAGGAGAGATGAGTTTGGATTTAATAAAAAATAAATAAACGAAGAGATATTTTATATATATATAAAATAGATATATATATATATATATATATATATATATATATATATATATATATATATATATATATATAAAATAGAGAGTTGGAAATAATTATAATTCTATAGAATTAGAATTATTTCCAACTCTATAGAGGTCAGCTACTGGACGGTAGAAATCCGCGCCTGCCTTGTCGAGATTTTGATGGATATACACGTATTGAGGTCCCCTGATTCCAAAAAAGTGGTTTTGGCAACATAGTCTCTGTCTGTCTGTCTGTGTGTGCTCAATTTAGAGCATGAAGGAATTGAGCTACGAGGTTGAAATTTTATATTTAAGTTAGGCACCCCATGGGACGTGGCACGAAGCTTTTGAACAAAATCGACCAAAGAGCACTAGTACTTTACTGATGCACTTTTTCAGTTTTTTTTTTTCGAATTTCTCTAAATTCGCTACAACGATTTTTTTTTTTAATTCATAAATCAACTATTTTTTAGATGCTCTTTAAAGTGTATATTCTCATTTTGTCATTGAAATCTTCTGAAGACCACTTTACTCTTGCACTCCATAGAAAAGATAAGATAAATGGTTGCCTTGGTAACAAAATATAAATATTTTCACATATAAATTTCACATCTTGAAAATCGAATGTATCGTACTGTCGGAAATTAAATATATCTCGACACAAAAAGTCTGGTGTGACAAGCACAGAACACGACTTTCGATTACCATGGTAAGAGAAAGTTGTGTGCTGTGCGCCAGTCACACCAGAATTTTTCGAAATCGATTATTATTAAATATGATTTTTATCTTCTCTCCCTGCTTTTATAGTTTCGAAGAGCGGGGTCGACACATCTAATCATCCCTCTTCACTCACTCTTAAATGGACCCTGTTACGCATTAGTGTGTCAAACACCATCTACCGAGATTTGAAAAATCAACAATAGTTTTTTGCTTTCATTGGATTATATATAATTTTTTTGTCAATTGTGCAAGTAACATTAAATATACATTTTTTTAGAACATATTTCATAAAAATAATATACTATTTGAAACAATATTCCGTGCTTAACTCAATTTTTAATTTTTTGGCGCTTGACATACTAATTTATAAGGAATTTTTCAATGCGGTTTTTTTTAAATGAATTTAATTCATAAGAGATTATTGGGACATCGAGCTATACTTTTTTAATGACTTATTAAAAAATTATCGTAATTAATTTTTTTGTTATCAAGCAAATACAAAAACAATCTGTCCCAATCAATCTTTAATTTTTTTTTTAATTTAAAAATGAATTTATTGTTATTATTAATCACATATTAATTAAGAAATTTTTAAAATAATCTTAGATGATTTATTTAAAAAAGCAACTATCAAATTAGTTCAGCATTCTTGCAATAGATGGCAGGCTTGTCTAACAGCTGATCCCCTTTTTGGCCTATATTTATATATTTTTTATGCTTTTATAAAAGATACATAATATATAATAACATTTATAAAGTATTTATTGTTAAAAGATCAATGAAAATCAACCAAATGCATTAAATATTATTAGCTACCATTCTGACATCTCTTGGCAAATTTTTGAATTACTTGATTTTTTGGGCATACTTTTTATGACACACAACCAGGGGCGGCGCGTCCACTAGGCGAACTAGGCGGTCGCCTAGGGCGGCAACCTGGAGAGGGCGGCAAAAAGGAAAAAAAAAAATTTGATTCCACAAGCGGCACCCGAAAAAAAAAATTTTGTTCCGCGGACGGGAAAAATTTATTGTCTCTAAAAAAAAAGATAAAAAATTTTTGTTCCGCGCAAGAGAAAATGTTCCGCGGGGGCGGCACGCGGGAAAAAATTTTGGTTCCGCGGGCGGCAAAAATTTAGTGTCTCTAAAAAAAAAAGGTAAAAATTTTTTCTGACGGAAAAAGTTTTGGTTCCGCGCAAGAGAAAATGTTCCGCGGGCAGCACACGGGAAAAAATTGGTTCCGCGAAAAAAAAAAAATTTCGCAGAAATTTGAGATCAGGGAAAATTTTAAGGAGGGGGCGGCAATTTAAATATTTAAAGTTTTTTTTTGGGGGGGGGGGGGGGGGGCGCAAAAAAATTATCTTGCCTAGGGCGGCAGAATAGCTTGCGCCGGCCCTGCACACAACGCCATCTTATCGGGAAAAACGATGCGTAACACCTTCGCTTCCGAGCCTCCCCTTAAGGCAATACCGTCGGAAACTAAATATATCTCGACACAAAAAATTTGGCGTGACAAGCACAGAACACAACTTTCGATACCGAAGGTAAGAGAAAGTTGTGTGCTGTTCGACAGTCACACCAGATTTTTATCACATCGATTCGAACCCAAATATTTTTTGGGTATTATGGTCATTCCAATTAGGAAGAAAAAAAATTGTTAAATTAATTTTTCGCTGATTTTGACAGGCTTAATTGTGAGTCCAGCACTAAAATGGCAATTGTTTGTTTATAAGGTATAAATCAAAGGAGGAAGGGCGAGATGTTGATTGATTTATGCTTCCAAAAGAGAGAATAGGTTCATTGATAGGATGCTGCTCATACTGATAATGATGACTCAATATTTATTTATTTATTTTATTTATTGTCATTCCCCATTGGCATGGAAGGGAGGTCTATTTCTGGTCATTTCCCCTTTCTCTATGAATAGCTATTGTTGTTCTTCTTCTTGTTCTATTTCATTCATATCTTGTATATAATAAACTCTCTCTCTCCGACTCACTCACTCACTCACCCACGCAGGCATTGTGCCAATCTCCGATTGATGGCTTGTTCTATTATATATCACCTCTTTGAAAGAATTTTCCAACAACGGGGAGAGCTTTACTAATGGATCAGGGGATATTATAACCAGGATAGGAATTAATATTTATATTCAATGGGATTTAACAAAAATTTGTTGTTGTTTTTTTTAGTAGAGTTTGCAGCCAGATATTGAATCCGTAATAAAAAAATTCTTTTTTCGGGACGTTTTGGTTTTGTTTACTTTACATCATCAGCAATACAAAAGAATTTTCCTCTTCAAAAAACATGTTCAATTGTGTTATACGTTACATTTCTGTTATGGATTATGGATCTGCAAGTTAACATCTTAATATTAGTACGTTTTATAACAAAATTGTAATAATTTCTCGATCGTGGAAGTGACTGTGATTGATATAATCGAACAATGGCAGGAGGTGCCAGGCAGGAAAGAGTGTCTTTTAAATCAATGAAATTCCCAAAACTTCGTGACGTTTCGGTTCAATTTTTGGGAGTTTTAGAGACCCTCGACTCTTTCTGGCTAAATCAATGGAAACTCCCAAAAATTTGACCGAAACATCGCGAAATTTTTGGAGTTTCATTTTTTTTTTAACCCTTTCGGCTACAGAGGCCATTTAGGGATTATTTATTGATTATATAAATTTTCATATACATTGTACCGATGGCAACCGGGGCGGAGGTTTCATTGATTTAGAGACAGTTCTTCCTGGCTGCCACCTCCTGCAATTCTTCAAAAAAAAAATAATAATAATAACATACCCGACATGACTAAAACAATCTATTCATGATTAAAAACTAGATTTGTACAAGAAATTGATATATCTGAAGTTTGCTCTTAAACCGAAAGTCAGAGAACGGATTCTACAAAGTGTGGGAAAATGGTGCTAGTATCATCCCGATTAGATAACTACTTTCGCTTACTGCGGGGGGGGGGGGGGGGCGCCGCCGCCAGAAGGCTCCCTGCCCCAAGAAAAATTGAGAAAATATGGGGCTTTCCAGGCCCCCCGGAGGACACCTGGTCCCATGGCCCCTAGCCAAATTCTCTAGTTACGCCCATGGTCTCAACAGGGCTCGGGTTCAAATCCAGCTTGCCGCAAAATAATTCAATCATTTGTCGAAGTCTCTTCATAGGGTATGGAAGTGGGCGATCCACCCCACAGGCACAAAAGGCCCAATTTGGTGTGGCTTGAGTGCTTTAAAAATGAGGATTACTGCCTCATAAAATCCATCCATCCAAGTACACCAGTTTACTTAATAGATATAGGAAGAAAGAAAAAGAGAAAAAAATAGACCAACATAATTCAGTTGATCAAGAGCGACGTTTTGGTCTTAGGTGACTCTTTATTTATATCAATCAATCAAATATCAAGGAAAAGTGTAGTCGTATAGTTTTTATGCAAATTTCAGAACATAGCATGTTTTGAAAGTATTAAGGTTTTCTAATTGAGATGATACACCTCGTAGAATCCGTTCTCTGACTTTTTTCGCTGGTGTTTTGATGAACACCCTGTTTGAATATGTAATATGTCTTATACTGTATTTTTAAAGAGAGGGGCATTAAACCCACAAAGAAGCTTTGAATACCTAAAAATAAATGCCAAAAAAATATTAACATTTCCTTATTTATTAACGGTATAAATAAATACTAATTATCATATATTAATAAAAGTTGGGAAATTATCCTGAGCAAAGAATCATTTATATATCTAATTTTTTGCTTGACCTAGTTGCTTCCCTCTTTTTTTTTTTTTAAGAATTTATGTGATTCATCATTTTTATTTATTTTTTTTTGAATGAAAAGAACTGGAGAATAAATAAATTTTTATCTTAAATTTAAATTTATTTTATTTGGTTTGATTTTGGATACCAAAAAAGTAAATATGTAGAGATAAAGAGTCTGAATGAGGAGAGACTAT
>JAKCPI010023083.1:0-20715 GCA_023213315.1 Euborellia annulipes | reverse complement strand
ATTGGACCTGTTACGCATTAGTGTGTCAAGGTCTTTCGAGTTTTGAGAAAATTAACATTAAGGATTTTTTTGTTTTCATTGGATTATATATAGTGTTTTTGTCAATTGTGCAAGTAACGTATATATTTAACAAGACATGTGAGGTGTTTTTTTATTGACAGGAGGCGAGCCCAAACATCCCGCTGGCCCCGATCAAACCTAGATCTCCCACTTTCGAGGCATAGGCGTGCTATCCATTGCATAACCAGGCCACCGGACCCTCGACCTGCAAAAATTTTTCTTTAGAGTTTTTCACGTTTTCGTTACAGAGGTTAGTAACTTGCGCGACTAACTGCATATAAGGAAGTGGTTTTTTATTGGTGCAGGTCGAGGGTCCGATGGCCTGGTGCAATGGATAACACTCTTTTGGGTGGAGATCCTGGAGTTCAATTCCGGGGGCCAGGCCCCGAAGCTATAACAAAAAAAACGCCCGTCTTGTTAAATATCTATGACTGAATTAAGTCAGATCGAGGTATTTTGAATACTATTATCTTATTCAAATATATAGATCTCGAAAAATATTTAGCTATTAAATATAAATTTTTTTAGGACATATTTCATAAAAAATACTATTAATTATAGCATTTGAAACAACCCAGATAGCACAGTACGTCTTATGTACGTACATAAGACTTACTGTTCTATCACAAAATATTCCGTGCCTCTAAAACTCAATTTTAAATTTTTTTGGCGCTTGACACACTAATGCATAACGGGGTCCAATTAACAGAGTCGTCTCTTTTGTCTGTTTTATCTGTAAAATTGATCTTTCCTTTACTAATTAGAGAGATCAAAAAAATGTCCCCCTACAATATTTGCTCATAGGCAACACAAGAAGCATGGCTGTTAGTTGGTTGCAATTTTAAGGCAATACCGTCGGAAACTAAATATATCTCGACACAAAAAATCTGGTGTGACAAGCACAGAACACAACTTTCGATACCGAAGGTAAGAGAAAGTTGTGTGCTCTGCGCGCCAGTTTTTATCACCTGGATTCGAACCCAAATATTTTTTGGGTATCCTGGTCATTCCAATTAGGAAGAAAAAAATTGTTAAATTAATTTTTCGCTGATTTTGACAGGCTTAATTGTGAGGCCAGCACTAAAATGGCAATTGTTTGTTTATAAGGTATAAATCAAAGGAGGAAGGGCGAGATGTTGATTGATTTATGCTTCCAAAGAGAGAATAGGTTCATTGATAGGATGCTGCTCATACTGATAATGATGACTCAATATTTATTTATTTATTTTATTTATTGTCATTCCCCATTGGCATGGAAGGGAGGTCTATTTCTGGTCATTTCCCCTTTCTCTATGAATAGCTATTGTTGTTCTTCTTCTTGTTCTATTTCATTCATATCTTGTATATAATAAACTCTCTCTCCGACTCACTCACTCACTCACCCACGCAGGCATTGTGCCAATCTCCGATTGATGGCTTGTTTTATTATATATCACCTCTTTGAAAGAATATTCCAACAACGGGGAGAGCTTTACTAATGGGTCAGGGGATATTATAACCAGGATAGGAATTAATATTTATATTCAATGGGATTTAACAAAAATTTGTTTGTTTTTTTAGTAGAGTCTGCAGCCAGATATTAAATTAAAAAAATTCTTTTTTTCGGGACGTTTTGGTTTTGTTTACTTTACATCATCAGCAATACAAAGAATTTTCCTCTTCAAAAAACATGTTCAATTGTGTTATACGTTACATTTCTGTTATGGATTATGGATCTGCAAGTTAACATCTTAATATTAGTACGTTTTATAACAAAATTGTAATAATTTCTTGAACGTGGAAGTGACTGTGATTGATATAATCGAACAATGGCACGAGGTGCCAGGCAGGAAAGAGTGTCTTTAAATCAATGAAATTCCCAAAACTTCCTGACGTTTCGGTTCAATTTTTGGGAGTTTTAGAGACACTCGACTCCTTTCTGGCTAAATCAATGAAACTCCTAAAAATTTTACCGAAACGTCGCGAGTTTCATTCATTTAGAGACACTTCTTCCTGGCTGCCACCTCCGGCCGTTGTTCAAAATAATAATAATAATAATAATAACATACCTGTCATGACTAAAACAATCTATTATATTAATGATTAAAAACTAGATTTGTACGAGAAATTGATATATCTATCTGGAAGTTTACTCTTAAACTGAAAGTCAGAGAACGGATTCGACAAAGTGTGGGAAAATGGTGCAAGTATCATCCCGATTAGAAAACTACTTTCGCTTACTGCGGCCTCCCCCCCCCCCCCGCCGCCAGAAGGCTCCCTGGCCCAAGAAAAATTGAGAAAATATGGAGCTTTCCAGGCCCCCCCGAGGGTACCTGGTCCCATGGCCCCTAGTCAAATTCTCTAGTTACGCCCATGGTCTCAGCAGGGCTCGGGTTCAAATCCAGCTTGCCGCAAATATAATAATTCAATCATTTGTCGAAGTCTCTTCATAGGGTATGGAGGGCGATCTCACCCCACAGGCACAAAAGGCCCAATTCGGTGTGGCTTGAGTGCTTTAAAAATGAGGATTACTGCCTCATAAAATCCATCCATCCAAGTACACCAGTTTACTTAATAGATATAGGAAGAAAGAAAAAGAGAAAAAAATAGACCAACATAATTCAGTTGATCAAGAGCGACGTTTCGGTCTTAGGTGACTCTTTATTTATATCAATCAATCAAATATCAAGGAAAAGTGTAGTCGTATAGTTTTTATGCAAATTTCAGAACATAGCATGTTTTGAAAGTATTAAGGTTTTCTAATTGAGATGATACACCTCGTAGAATCCATTCTCTGACTTTTTTTCGCTGGTGTTTTGGTGAACACCCTGTTTGAATATGTAATATGTCTTATACTGTATTTTTAAAGAGAGGGGCATTAAACCCACAAAGAAGCTTTGAATACTAAAAATAAATGCCAAAAAAAAATATTAACATTTCCTCATTTATTAACGGTATAAATAAATACTAATTATCATATATTAATAAAAGTTGGGAAATTATCCTGAGCAAAGAATATATTTATATATCTAATTTTTTGCTTGACCTAGTTGCTTCCCTCTTTTTTTTAAGAATTTATATGATTCATCATTTTTATTTATTTTTTTTGAATGAAAAGAACTGGAGAATAAATAAATTTTTATCTTAAATTTAAATTTATTTTATTTGGTTTGATTTTGGATACCAAAAAAGTAAATATGTAGAGATAAAGAGTCTGAATGAGGAGAGACTATAATGTTTGAAAATTATTCATTTCAGATCATCTTCAAAGTTAAGCTATACAAGCTACAATTAGATGTTCTGGATGTGCCATTTTAGTTATCTTTTGCGGCTGGTAAATAAGAAATTTTTTCTGATTTTCTTTCATAATTGTTCATTATGTCTGTTTGCATTTTATGCATCCATTCAAAAAAAAAAACAATTTAAAGTGTTCGCCAGGGTTCATAATAATAGTTAATCAATTTTCAAGTCTTCGATATTCTCTAGATCAGAGTTTCCCAATCTTTAGAAGTTCACGGCACCCCTACGGATCGTTGGGAATAACATTGCACAGCAAGGGGGGGGGTAAAAAATTAAGTTTTATATGTAAATTTATGATGATGGAGTCATGAAAAAAAAACAAGACGAATGCAGCCAAATATTCTTTTATTTTAATTCTCACCCTCACGGCTGACGTTTCGGTCCGAGGTCTAGGCCATCTTCAGAGCTGCATACATATACAATGAGAAAAGCATATATTAATTAGGCCTATTATTAATATTTAGCTGCATTCGTCTTGTTTTTTTCATGACTCCATCTCAGGGTCGGAACTAGGAGATTTTTTTAGGGGGGGGGGGGCAAAATTTAATTTGCCGCTTCCTCCTTAAAATTTTCTATACAAATTTCATATCATTTTACCTTTTTTTAAGTAAATCTTTCTTTAATTGCCGCCCCCTGATATCTGCCGCCCGGGGCACATGCACCCACTGCACTCCCCTAGATCCGGCCCTGCTCCATCTTTATGAAAATGTATTGAAATATTATATAATAAGTAGGAACCGACCGAATATTCGGTTTCGGTTACGGTTTCGGCCAGTTTCGGCCAAAAATCATGGTTTCGGCCTTAGTTTCGGTTTCGGCCAAAAAGTAGCCGAAACTTTCGGCCGGTCGAAACCAGAGTCTTAAAAATGGGATGAGACTCGCATGCAAAATAAAAAAAAAGGTCAAATGATTTGCACTTGAGAGAGAAAAAAATTTAGTCTCCCTAAAAAAAAGGTAAAGTTATTTTCATGGAATGGAAAAAAAATTCAAAAAAAAAAAAAAAGGAAAATCAAAAAAATTTTTATAGGAAATACAAGTTTCGGTTTCGGTTACGGTTTCGGCCGAAACCAAGGTTGAGGCCGAATATTCGGTTTCGGTTTCGGTTTCGGCTGAAAATCTTGTTTCGGTCGGACCCTAATAATAAGTAACGTACATCATAACATCATACAGTAAACTTTACTACAGTCACTGAGTAAGAATACATCAATAGTTTTGTTATCTTAAGTATAGGATAATATTTTTGGTTTATCTCAATATCCCACGGCACCCCTTAAACAATCACGCGAGTGCCGGGGCACACTACTCTAGATAGTATGTTGGAAGGAGGGAACACTTTGCCTGAATTTGTCGTTGCCTTCGCTCTCAAAATTTTTTTCATTTTGAAATAATTTTTATAAAAAATTATTTATTATGTAAACGTGATAAATATATTATTTTGAGCTCCTTTTTTCCGCCCTCTTTTGTTGTTGATCTTCTCTCACTCCCCTAATCCGCTCGGCCCTAAGAAGGGATAGTGTGAACGGGATAGTAAGTAGCGGACAGTAAAGACCTCTTCATTAGGGCCCGACCCAAACAAGATTTTCAACCGAAACCGAATTTCGGACTTTCAATCTTAGTTTCGGACGAAACCGAAATTTGTATTTTCTATACGAAATTCATATCATTTTACCAGGAACAGGTAGCCAGCAAAGAACAAAAACTTTATTTAAATATCGTTGACGTTTCGGGAACGCGTCGCTCCCATCTTCAGGACGATAAATTTTTAATGTTTAGTTTTTGCTCTTTGCTGGTTGCCTTCATATACCTGTTCCTGATAACTAGAGACCGGACAAAAAAGCATAAAAAAATGGAAAAAAAGTGCTTAAAAAAGCATAAAAAACTTGAATAAAAAGTTGCTAAATAAGCATAAAAGTTGAAAAAAAGCATCTAATAAGCAATTTTTACTCATACCAATGGCGTATACAAATTTATTTTTAAAGAAACTAAATTTATTCCGCCCCGCCCTTCGAAAAATTTTTTTTTTTGCGGAACCAAATTTTTTTCACCCTGCTGAAAAAAATTTTTTTACAGGGCTATATTTTTTCACACTGCGGGATTTTTTTTTTTTTTTTTTGGGGGGGCGCCCCCCCCCCCCCTTATATACGTCCCTGGTGTATGCGTGTGTGAATGGGAAAAATTTTTTTTAATAAAAAAAAAAAAAAAAAAATTATAAATATTCGTAAAATAAGTTCAAATAAGCACGAAAGGAAAAAAAAGCATGAAAGCTCAAAAAAGCAAAATAAGCATAAAAAATGTAATCTCAATGCACTTAGTTTTTTCTAATTCGTATAGAAATTAAATATCTAATGGTTGCTTATAAAATTCAGCAATAAGCATTTTGCTTAAAATCCGGTCTCTACTGATAACTATGACTCAGCCATTAATTTCTTCTTTTCATAACATTTTACCTTCTTTTTTTCCCCCTCTCTTGGACGAAATTTTTTACACCGATCGGAAATTTTTTTCCCTCCCGTGAAAATCATTTTACCTTTTTTTAGGAAGGGAAGAAAAATTTTTCCGCCCCTTTTCCGCCTTGAGGAAAATTTTTTGTCTCATCCCATCTTTTCAGACTCTGGTTTCGGCTGGTTTTTGGCCGAAACCGAATATTCGGTTACGACTATTATTAAATTCTACATTTTTATTAATTTCTAATTTCAAGTTTGTTTTTTTGCATATTTTTATTAAAAAATAATACTCTATGACAAAAAAGGAAGTTTTTCTTTAATATTCTTTCCTCAACAACAACAACACAAAAAAAGAGGGATCTTATTTGAGAGAAGATAAGAGCGAAAGAGAGAGAGCGAGTAAATTCTCTGTCAAATATTTTATATTTATAAGATTATTTTTCTTCCTTATGTTTTGTGTAAGAATAAGTAAGGCAGGAGGGAGGAGTAAGAGGGCTATTTTTCTGTAAAGCTGTCAGTAGAAATAAGACAAACGATCCACTCACCCTGGCCAAGCCTCAAGGTAATATACCAGGCAGCAGCCAGTGTCGAATTTGATTTATCTACACGCCAATTAATCATGCAATCTGTTTGTTGTTACATCCCCTTTCTCTTGTTTCTTTTTTTTCCCCTTGACCATTTGGTTATTATTTATCTAGTAAGCATAAATATATTAATTAAAAAATTTTCTTATCTTTCAACTTTCTTTTACCTATATATATACCGGGTGGGCCAATAGTGCGTGGACGGAAGATTGTGGGCTTATTAACGGACATTTTTAAAATTTGTTGATCGCACATAATGTGGGGCCTTTAAGGCTTTTGTTCCAATTGCACCTCATATACAGGGTGGTCCATATCAAAGTTATGTTTTTTTAAATAGAACACCCTGTATATTATTGCATATTTGGATTCTATGGCCAATTTTAGTATGACTTTATGTCATGCAAAGTATTCTAAAACAAACCGTTTAGCCGCAAATCGGGCTTAAGTGAAAAAACTGCTGTCTGAAAAAAATTGAATATTGAGCGAACCATAAAACTTAGGGGACTGTTCTTTTGTGAGGTTACTAACCATGAAATGTACTAATGTAGGCCAGACGGGTAACCCGGAATTATTCTTGTGTAAAAATATGTAAAATTTTATAAAATTTGCATTCATTAAGGTGCGCGTCTCGAAGAACCGTTAAAACACGATTGACTCGAGGCGGCACGAGATGGCGTTAGTGTTCCCCTATTGGAATACACGTAACTTGTTCCATTTCATTCGAGACTTTCCAGCTAATTAATTAAAGGCAAAAAATTAATTATTTTTTAACACAATGATTACTAATTTAATTATCTACAACTTATAGAGCTCCTTTTTTTAAATATCTTTTATTTAATGCGATTAATCTAAAAAAAGGGCAAAAAATTTTTCGAAAATCAAAAAAAGGATCCTTTAACAATTAATTTTTGCTCTGTTTTAAAAGTAGACAAAATAAAAAAAAAATTGTTTTGTTGACTAAAGATGATTTTTTTTTTACTTTTAATATTGGCCTAATAAATTTAAATACTCTGGTTATAAATTCAAACTAGGTTTCTTACTAGGAATGAAACTTTGTAAAGAATAGTAGTCTATCAGTAATTAGCATACATTTTATATGGTCAGAGGGGTCAAACGTTTTTTACCGTGGTAGGGTGGGGTGTCGGTTACCGATTGATGGTAGTGTTCGAGGGGAGGGGGGGGCGCCAGCAGTTGAGTCGCTCCATGGCGCCAAAATCCTTGCTACGCCACTGGCTTGCACTGAGGATGATTCCATCTCACTTGAATCGAAATATTTGCAAATAAACGGATAATACGCAAAGTTGTTTAATTTTTGGCCGACGATGCATAGAATAAATTGAACTCTAATATATTACCCCCATTATTAAGCTTGTCTGAAGATGATGGTCTTATTCCATAAACGCCAAAATATCTCACTCAATTAATGGAGAATTTTATTTCATCAGGCTCACCTTTTTATCTGCCAATTCAACATTAAGTTCATTTCTATAGGGCAGCGAGAAAGTATCATTGTATAATTTCTTATTCTATTGTTTCACAAAATTAATAATTAAAATTTAAAACTAGATATCAACTTTAAAATGCGCTAGTATCAAAAAATAAAATGAAAATGTTATTATATATATACATAGCATAGGGCTACTTGTATAAATTTTAATTCAATAAGAAAGTTTGTATATATGTTGAAAGAGAAATTCATGGAATGACTTAAAGAATATTAACAAGAGAAGAATTGGAACATAATTCGGGTGAAGAAAAGCGGAAATTGAATCGCGACTTTTTGTTGAAAAAAAAAAAAAAAAAAAAACTAATCTAAAGGCGACGTCGACGACTTCTTTTGCTGAATTGAAGGGTGTTGGAGTTTAGAGAGGGGTGGGGGGGGGGAGTGAGAACGATTCTCTTACTGCCATCATCTCTATTTTAAATAGCGAATAAATTTACCGCTTTTATGAAATAAATGGTCTCCTTTTAAGATTAAAAACTCATTTTAAATGAGTTCAATGTGTGTGTGTGGTGGTGGATGGAGGAGAGAAGGGGAGGTCGATTAGCTGAGAGGGTTAAAACGTCTTGGATTCATATTCAGATACAGCTTATACAAAAAAATAATACCGAGGGATGAATGGGTTCGGTTTCCTGTTCCATTTCACCTTTTTTGAACTGCTCTTTCTTATATCCGATAAATTTCTTCTATTTTGGTGAAGTTCTCCAGTTCTGCTTATTTTATATGTATGTATCAGTAGCGTGACTAACTGGGGTCAAAGGGGGCGCTCGCCCTCCCCGCGCCCCAGGCGCATCAAGCCTTTGGCGCCCCTCAATATCTATGCCCTAGGGCATCTAAGATATAGCTCAGGGACCGTGATTTTATCATATTCTTTCCATAGATTGTCTAAAAAATCAGGGGCGCCGGAACGAATTTGAATCAGGGGGGGGGGGACAAAATCTTTTTTTTTTTAGAAAATTAAAATAATTTAATATCTTCAAAGAGTATAAAACAAAAACATATCTACTTTATAGTAATAAAGCTTTAAAAATTTTAAATAAAATCACAATTTTAAAAAAATTAAAATTTTAAAAAATTTGCTAGTGATTTATCAAAAATTTTTTTAGGCTCTATTTATACAATTTGAAGGAAATAAATATTTTTAATTTTCTTCTTTTAATTCAATATAAAATGTTTTTAGAAATTAGAAATGCAATAGGGCCTATATAAAAATATTTTGGGAAAAAAATGAATTTCTTAGTCTTTTAATTTTTTTTAATTTAAAAGATTTTATTTTTTTTTAAAGTAAAAATGTATCAATTTTAAAAATCAAGGGTTTTTGAGGTCGCTGATTTAGAATTTGATATTATTTTTTCAGGAAAAAAATATGGCGGAACCAATATGGGGGACTAAAAAAAATAATTCGATTTTAATAAAAATTGGCATTGTCGGGTTCCCGAGGTCGCCGATTCCGTATTTTAAATAAATTTATAACAAAATAATTTTTTTTTTTTAATTAGTCTTTTTCTGCATCTTAAGCCATATTGACTTTAAATGATACACATTGTTTAATATAATACATTTATGGGGGGCCAAGGCACATGTATTTATGTCAAAATAATTTAATTACAATTTTTTATTCAATATTTATAATACGGATTACATATAGCATTAGTTTTTTTTTTTTTTTTTTAAACATTCACACTTTTCTCATTCACACTCACACAAACACACACAGTTTTTTCGGCAACTTAGGCCATATAAGACTTTGACGATAACCGTTATTTATGAATTTATCTATATTAGGGTCAGGGCATTCTTATTTAAGCCATTTGGTATCCAAATGCCTTAAATAAAATTTTTGGACTGCCTGGGGTCCGAACCCGCGACGTTCGGTATAGAAGGTAGGCATGCTACCAACTACACCGAGCCCCGTGGGCAATAATTAAATTTTACCAATATTGCGCCTGTTTTCCGACAACCAAACAAAAATATCTGAAATGCGGTTGCCTAGCTCACAGGCGTTTTTTTTTGTTTGTTGGACTTCAGGGCCACACATTCCTCATTACAATATGTTAGAATACAAATACATAATGCAAGAACTCAATAGAAACATAACCAAATAAATAACTAAGAATGTCTGGACCCCAAATATATATAATTATTAAAAGTAAGTTGTGTGTGTGTGTGTGTCTGTGAACAAAATATCTCAAGAGTGAAAAGAGCTAGGAGGTTGAAATTTTATATTTAAATTAGGCACCCCCTGCGACGTAACACAAAGCTTTTGAACAAAATCGGCCAAAGAGTACTAGTACTTTACTGATGCACTTTTTCAGTTTTTTTCGATTTTCTCAAAATTCGCTCCAACGATTTTTTTTTAAATTCAAAAATCAATTATTTTTTCGATGCTCTTTCAAATGTATATTCTTATTTTGCCATTGAAATCTTCTGAAGACCACTTTACTCTTGTACTCCATAGAAAAGATAGGAGAAATGGTTGCTATGGTAACAAAATATAAATATTTTACCATACCTATAAATTGTACATCTTGAAAATCGAATGTACTCTACTGTCGGAAACTAAATACATGTCGACACAAAAAACCTGGTGTGACAAGCACAGAACACAACTTTCGATTATCGAAGGTAAGAGAAAGTTGTGTGCTGTGCGACAGTCACACCAGATTTTTAGAGAATAAACCTGTATAAGTGTTCCAAGTTTGAGCTCAAACAGTTTTATTTGAAGCTCGCTAAATATTATTTAGGCCCTTATAAACAAATTTAGTTTGCAAAATAATAATTTATAATTAAAATCTAACAATTTAAAAATTCATAAAATTGTTTTTAATATTCAAAATATTCATCATGATATATCTACTCTGGTAACATCTGTTCCGATAATAATAAATATTCTGATATGATGCTGGGTTATTTTCTCCATCTATCAGAATGATTTATTTATTCAGAGAGGATATGGATGGTGTCGTCGTTGCAAACACCTACAACCGGAAGGGAGAAGATCCTCAAAATAAACATCGCTCCCACTCTAATCAAATTCATTCGTCCAATTAATAAATAGCGCGTGATAAATTTACTAAAATACACGACTTGCAACCTTGTCACAAGACGCTTAAAAAAAAATAAATATAAAAAAAATAAAATTGGGGAATCATATTTAAGAGAAATATTATCTGTATTTTTTTTTTTTTTTTTTTTTTTTGGAACAAAATTCTTTTTGATGTTGTTGGTTATGTTAAATCGACGGAAAGCAAATATCTCATTTTTATGGTCTCGTATTAGTCTTCTTTATGAAACGATCTAATAAGAAAGTTTTTTTTTTATTTTTTATAAATGAAATCAATTTATTTTTTGTTTTTGTCGAAAAAATATTTTTTTAAATCAAAATTGTTTTTCTTTTTTTTTAAAATCTGGTGTGACTGGCGCACAGCACACAACTTTCTCTTACATTCGGTAATCGAAAGTTGTGTTCTGTGCTTGTCACACCAGATTTTTTGTGTCGACATATATTTAGTTCCCGACAGTACGGAACATTTGAATTCACTTCAGATGTAAAATTCATAAGTATGGGAAAATATTTATATTTTGTTACCATGGCAACCATTTCTCCTATCTTCCCTATGAAGTACAAGAGTAAAGTGTGCTTCAAACAATTTTGAGGGCAAAATGAGAATATACATTTTAAAGAGCATCTAAAAAATAATTGATTTTTGAATTAAAAAAAAAAAATCGTAGTAGCAAATTTTGAGAAAATCGAAAAAAACTGAAAAAGTACATCAGTAAAGTACTAGTACTCTTTGGCCGATTTTGATTAAAAGCTTATTTTTCCGGTCCCGGGGGGTGTTTAACTTATATATAAAATTTCAGCCTCATAGCTCAATTCCTTCATGCTTAAAATTGACCACACACAGACACACACACACACACACCCACCCACAGACAGACCATGTCGCGAAAACCACTTTTTTGGATTCAGGGGACCTCAAAACGTGAAGATCCATCAAAATCTCGACATCGAATTTTTGACATGAATCCAATAGCTTTCTCTCTATATATATATTAACATATATATAGAGGTAAGAGAAACAAAAAATACATTCACACTTTTTCCCATTCACACTCACACTCACATTTCGGCAGCTTAGTCCATATAAGACTTTTTACCATAATTGTTATTAAATAAATTATATTTATTTGTGGTCCAGGCCTTTTTATTCAAGCCGAACCCGCGACCCTCGGCATAGAATGTTAGCACGCTAACCCCTACACCAAGCCCGAGGGCCAAAATGGTTATAACAATAAAAATTCTTTGTGATGGTCACACAGCAGTAAGTTCTCTGCTTGTTACACCAGATTTTTGTGTCGACACATCTTCAGTTTTCAACAGTACGGTATATTTGAATTCAAGATATAAAATTGCTTAAAATGAAGGGATGGCTCAAAACACACTCATTAGAAAATAATTAATAGGAATTTAAAATCATCAGTGTAAATTATTTTATGTAAAAAACAATTAATGAATTCCTGAATTTTTGATTCATGATTAGTCAAAGCATTAAATAAAGAACGAACGATATGAATAGGTCTATATATTACGTGGATGGATTCATTCTCTCATTTGAGAAATAAATCATTTGAATAATTGATTTAAAAATAGAATTTAAAATGAGTTTCACTTAAAAAAAATATATAAAAAATGTAAATGTTAAAAAAATTATAGAGATTTTACGGTGTTCAGATACATTTAGTTAAACATAAGCCTCCACACCAGTTGCGTAACTAGGTGGGGGCGTGCCCCCCCCCCCCAGACGCATCAAGCCTTTGGCGCCCCTCATTACCGACATAGGCGCCCTAGGGCAACTAAGATATAGACCAGGGACTGTGATTTTATCATATTCTTTCCTTAGATTATCCAAAAAATGGATAGTTTTCTTTTAAATTATATTTCAACTTAAAAAACGGCGCCCTCGTTGAGCTTTGCCCCCTGCGCCCTCAAAGGCTAGTTACGCCGCTGCTCCTCACTGATCTTCTTAATTGGTATAATTTGGTATATCTTTTATAAATGAGAAGTTGATATAATATATATCTGAAATCTCTTAACCCACCAGAAGAATGTTTCTGGACAAGTGATGCCAAAATTTTCATTATATTAAAAAAAAAACCGCATAAAAAAATAACTTTAAAATTTCTCACTAGTTTCGGTCTGAAGATTCACTGTGAATCCCCTTTAAAGATAACTTTTTTTCTACTTTTGAAAAATAAAAGTGCTAATCATTTTTACTTTCTCTTAACTATGTATATATGTAATATATATATAGAGAGAAAGTATTGGATTCATGTCAAAAATTCGATGTCGAGATTTTGATGGATCTTCACGTTTTGAGGTCCCCTGAATCCAAAAAAGTGGTTTTCGCGACATGGTCTGTCTGTCTGTCTGTGTGTGTGTGTGTGTGTGTTCAATTTTAAGCATGAAGGAATTGAGCTATGAGGTTGAAATTTTATATTTAAGTTAAACACCCCCGGGACCGGAAAAATAAGCTTTTAATCAAAATCGGCCAAAGAGTACTAGTACTTTACTTATGTACTTTTTCAGTTTTTTTTTTTTCGATTTTCTCAAAATTTGCTCAAACGATTTTTTTTTTAATTCAAAAATCAATTATTTTTTAGATGCTCTTTAAAATGTATATTCTCATTTTGCGATTGAAATCTTGTGAAGACCACTTTACTCTTGTACTCCATAGAAAAGATAGGAGAAATGGTTGCCATGGTAACAAAATATAAATATTTTCCCATACTTATAAATTTTACATCTGAATTCATCATATGTTCCGTACTGTCGGGAACTAAATACATGTCGACACAAAAAATCTGGTGTGACAAGCACAGCACACAACTTTCTCTTACCTTCGGTAATCGAAAGTTGTGTGCTGTGCGCCAGTCACACCAGATTTTTTTTATTGTGAATAAATTCAGATTTTTATTAATTGAATTTCGATATCAAAAATTGTTTTGATTCAAATTTCGAATGAATCTTTGATGCACAATAGAACTAATATCACTGTTCGACACGGTTTTCTTCACAAGAAATCTGATTAGTGAACCTAGTGCATTTTTTCATTCTGAATTCAGATATGTAGCTAGAATTTTTCCATCAGGCACAGTTTTAGAGATATAGAGCAAAATAAATATTTGTTCATAATTTCGTTAAGAATCAACAAATTTTTACGAATGAATGCTTTTTAGAAAGCCAAAGAACTATAGAATATCGTAAATATATCTTTTTTCATTCAGGGATAGCTAAAATTGTATTAGGGGTGACCAAAGCAAAAGAAATTTTGAAAATTTCGATTTTTCTAAACTTTAAGCCGTTTGCGGCACGTCTAAATGACCTCCGATTGGGATGAAACTTAAAATTCATATGTATTATAACTCTCTGCATATTTTTACGGGGTGCGGCGTTAAAAATAATTTGAACATTCTAAATAAAAGCCGTTTTAGATCCCTTTTTCTATCAAAATCTATTTTGCTCTATATCTCTAAAACTGTGCCTGATGGGGAAAAACTGAATTGATATTTGAATTTCAGCAAGAAAAATACTTCTAGAATTTCAGCATGAAAAAGACTTCTAGAATTTCATATCTTTATTCTTGTGAAAGAAAAAAGTTCATTTTTGTCGACTAGTGTAATTATAATAATCACTTGTTGAAAAAGTGGAAATTTGTCTCTGGTGAGTTAATTGATTTTTTTGTCTTTTTTTTGTTGAAGTTATGTTTATTATTTTTTAGTTTAATCCTCGGCAACTTGTATTGTAGTAAAGGGGAAAATGTTTGTTTATTTACCCTGCTTATCGTGACTCGGGAGATGATTAGTGCAGTGATAGTAGAAGTACTAATAAGAGGGGAAGGTTATGGAGTGATTAGGAACAAGTGGTTTCCGCCCCTTCCCTTACTTGTTGGTTGGTTAATTAAACTTTTGCTTATTAACACTATCAAAGTCAGAAAGTTGGTTTAATAATGTCATAAAACACGTTATAAATACTTGTTTGAAAACAAGTGGAATATTGAATTGGTATACACCCTGTACAATAACTTTTTCTTGGAATAGTTGGAGTCAAAAGAGAAGAAAGAGGAAACTACCCCCAATTGAGGAATTGTTACGACATGCCTATATTCCATGTGCGTCTTTACTAGTAGGCTATATCAATTTTATCAATCATTTATTTTAGATTGTTTTGATTGGGTAAATTCGAGACGAACCACTTTCGGTAAAGTAGCAGCATATTCACTTTTAACGTGGAATGTTCCTGATTCGAGAACCCGATGCACCGATAAGCCTAGATTTAAAACTATCAACTCCCGATTTCTGGGGAAACAGGAAGTTATTTGATTTGATGTGAGTTAAGTCTTCAGATATTATTTACCGTTACAAAAGAATTTTTTTTTCTTTTTTTACGATCTTTTTTGACTGACAAGGAGAATACACGGTTGACTCGTCACCGATTTTGATCTCCTTTATTTGGTGAATCATACTGAAAAATATTTGTATTCTGATCGAACTTTTCGTCCAATGCGCCCTGTAACAATTTTTTTTTTCTCATCTGAAATTTTAAAATCTGATAAGGATTGTTATAAGGCTCAAAGAAAAGCATATAAACAACAACAACTGATAGCGTAAAGGGTAGAGGAGGGGTTAGTAATCCAGGGATCCCAAGTTCAAAACCTGGGTTGTCATTTTTTGCGTATTATTTATTATATAAAAAATAAATATTTATATATTATATTATAAAAATATCATACTTATTTATAATTGCCTTAAACCCGTGTCCGATGTGTAAAACAACCGATCGAGGCCTCAGGGATAGCGCTGAAGTGGCGAAAATACAGAGAGGAGCGGAGCCGGAGAGGCAAATTCAAATTTTTTAACCAGGAGAAATATCAATTTGGTTTCTTCCCTAAAGCCTTCCCTTGATAAGAATCTAAATTCGTTGTTTCAGTTTTTTTTAAATTCGGCCCCCCCCCCCCCGAAATTTTTAATTCTTCTGTTTCTTCAAATAAAAAACATGCTTTTTTGGATTAAAATTCTTCAATGAATATCTATCAAGGGTTTAAAAGTTTAAATATTTTTTGTGTGGTACCCCCCCCCCCGAAATTTTTAATTCTTCTGTTTCTTCCAAATATAAACATGCTTTTTTTGATTTAAAATTCTGTCAAACAATATCTATCAAGGGGTTTAAAAGTTTAAAGATTTATTGTTGCAATTGCCCCCCCGAAATTTTTATTTTAAAATTCTTGATTTTTTTAAATAAGGGTCCCTGTCCGCCTGATTTCATTTGCATGCCCGTTGGCTCGAGTCAGTTTATTAAAGGGAAATTTAGTCTAGCTACTTGCCCGTAATTTTCTCATGGCCTTCAGAAACCCAGAGGCCGGGCAGGGCGAATACTCAAATTTTAAACTTGATTCATTAGTATTTCATTTGAGGCAAAAATAATACTGGGCTTTAAAAAATTACGAGAAAAACTACTGATCACGCATATCGAGACGCTTGCCCGCCAGGGCCAGTTGAGAAAGGCGCGGCGAAAGCCGCGCCGCTTATCAACTTGTTTTATTCATATTAGCAACATATTTATTACATATTTATACAAGAAAACAATGAATAATAAATCAATTAGATATCCCACGAAAAAAATATTTCCTTTTTTTTTAGAGACGCAAAATTTTTGCCACCAGCGAAACCAAAATTTTCTTCATGTGCCGTTCGCGGAACATTCCCTCTTTAATGGAGCCAACATTTTCGCGCTATGGGGTTGCGCAAACATTTTTTTGGGGGGGGGGGGAGACCCATTATTGGCTCTATATTCCTATATATGTAGGAGTATATGCCCTCGGCCCCTCGACCTCCCCTTATATACGCCCCTAGATTAGTAATTTATATATCTAATTTCTTATAATCTCAAATTGTTTTCTGTATATAAATATGTAATAAATATGTCGCAAATATAAAAATAAAATATTTTTATAATATAAATATAATATTTATTTTTTATACAATAAATAATACTAAAAAAAAATGATAACCCAAGTTTTCCCCTTGAAACTTGGGATTCCCCCCTCTCTTGCGTTACGCGCTATCAGTTCGTTGTTGATATGCTTTTCTTTGAGCCTTATAACAATCCTTTTTCAATTTTAAAATTTCAGATGAAAAATTGTTTTTAGGGCACATTAAAACGAAAGTTCGATCAGACTACAAATATTTTTCAGTATAGATTCACCGCGCAAGGGTCAAAATCGGTGACAGTCAACTTCCTATTAGTAACCGTTGAGCATCATTTCGGTTTCGGCTTCACAATGCCATCCGCAGGACTAAAATTTTTCATTTTTTTATATTAGAGATACATGATTTGATATTACATATCAAAAAATTACAGTCCACAAAAGTCAATTTTTAAAAATTTAGATGTGTACATTTGATATGTAGGCTAATATCAAAATGTATCGCTAATATAAAAAAAAAAAAAATAATTTTAGGCCTGATAAAAAAAATGAAAAATTTTAGGCCTGGCCCATTTGGTATCCAAATGACCTAAATAGAATCATCGGACTGCCTCGGATCCGAACCCATGACCCTCGGTATAGAAGGTTAACTCCAACACCAAGCCCGAAGGCAGGGAATACCCTTAAAAAAAATTACGAGAGTCGTTCCGAAACTAATGCGTCCTATTTTTTTCATAAAAACTAATGGAAATACATAAAAACACAGCTAATCAGAGCAATATTTTAGCTACAGACTGTAATGTTCTATAAAGTTCCTAACGATTCGATCTGCACATTTTCCCAACGATGACTGATGAACCAAAGCCTGCATGCCCCAGTTGAAAAAATCGGAACCAACTGAGGAGAGCCTCCGGGGGCCTGTAAGGCCCCATATTGACTCAATTTTTCTTGGAGAGGGAGCCTTCTGGGATGGACCCCACGTATCTCCCCAACTCCACCTCCTGCTTTCGTTTTCTAGCTAGTGAACTAATCCTTATTTCTGGTTCCATCCGGTTCCTTTTATCCAACCTCTTCTATGCTAAGGAGGATGTCCTAGTTGAGGAGGGACTCCCTCAGCACTGACTCCTTTCGAAGAATGCATCACTGAGAGGGAACCTTCTTTACGTCCCTTCCACAGGACGGGATGTCACAGCAACTCCCTCTCCTCGTAGAGTTGCCTGGGGCCAGGTGCCTAACTTAAATGGACCCTGTTATGCAATGGTGTGTCAAAGACCAAACATCGAGTTTTGAGAAAATTAACATTAAAGTTTTTTGTTTTCATTGGATTAAGTATATATAATTTTTTTTTGTCAATTGTGCAAGTAACATTAAATATAAATTTTTTTAGGACATATTTCATAAAAAAATACTATTAATTATAGCATTTGAAACAATATTCCGTGCTTAACTCAATTTTGAATTTTTTGGTCTTTGACACACATTTGCATAACAGGGTCCAAATATAAAATTTTAACCTCCTAGCTCTTTTCGTTCTTGAGATATTTTGTTCACACACACACAGACCATCGCGAAAACCACTTTTTTGAATTCAGGGGACCTCAAAACGTGTAGATCCATCAAAATCTCGACATCGAATTTTTGACATGAATCCAATACTTTCTCTCTATATATATATTACATATATACATAGGTAAGAGAAAGTAAAAAAAAGGACGCATTACTTTCGGATTATTACGGAAGTTATTTTTTCACCCGCGTCCCACATACTAAGAAACACAGAATTAAGCCATTAATTAAGAGTTAATCATAAAATTAAAAAAGAAACTTATTAAGAAAAATTTGTTTCAATTAAAAGTTGACATAATTTAGAAAATAATTTTCTTTTGTGTTTTCCTTTAATCTTAATGAGAATAAAATTGAATTATTTGACAATAAATTTCAAGTATTTTTTTTTTTTTTTTTTTTTATTTCAAGCTATTAACGTCGCTAAAAACAAACACTTTAGTCTAACTAAATCAATGTAAAATTTGTACAAGTTATGTGTTTAAAATTAAAAAGTCTTTGGGAATGACAGATTGAAATGCTGAGAGGGGGGGGAGGCTGCTTCGTGGACCCGGAATAGCCGTTGGCCGACGCCTGAAAGTTCGCATGAATGACTCCTGTGCTGGCAACCTTCCCTCGGGATCATCGGCAGCCGCAGTCGCATCCAGGAGGCATGTGGCTTGGCACCTTCACCTTTACTTTGGGACATCTTCAGCCACATCACATAAACATGCTAAACGACATCTACGCAAATCCTTTTTCCATTCCTTCTTTTAAAAGTGTATAAATAAGAAACTATTAGACAAATTTCGTTCTCTATACAGTATGTTCCAAAATATCTCGAATTGTTCTCATATCCTATTTTGGATTATACATTAAAGGAGTGTCCTGGAAAATTGAGAAGGATGTAGATAAATAAAATCTGGAGATGATATGCAGGCTTTTTTATTCGAATTTCCTCCTCCCAATAACGTCTACGTTTCAGAGTTCAAACGACTCCTTCTTCAGGGGCCACGGGAGGGAAGTGGTTACGCATGTTTTTCCCGATAAGATGGCGTTGTGTGTCATAAAAAGTATGCCCAAAAAATCAAGTAATTCGAAAATTTGCCAAGAGATGTCAGAATGGTAGCTAATAATATTTAATGCATTTGGTTGATTTTCATTGATCTTTTAACAATAAATACTTTATAAATGTTATTATATATTATGTATCTTTTATAAAAGAATAAAAATATTTAAATATAGGCTAATACTATATCGGCTGTTAGACTAGCTTGCCATCTATTGCAAGAATGCTGAACTAATTTGACAGTTGATTTTTTAAATAAATCATCTAAGCTTATTTTAAAATTTTCTTAATTAATATGTGAATAATAATAACTTAATTCATTTGACTGGATAATGAACAATTTTCAATGGGTCGTTTTGATAACTTACCTACCCCAACATTAAAATAGCCTCCCTATGGGGAAATACATGGTGTTTGTCCTTCAGCTATTTTAATGCTGAAGATGGCACAATAAAATTGGCCGAAACGTCTTGCAACAAAGGAGTTTGATTAAATTAGTTGAATATTTTCGAGATTTATATCTTTGAATTAGATATTAGTATTCAAAACATCTCGATTCGTTTCGGACTTAACTAAGTCATAGAGATATATATCTAACAAAGATGTGAGTGTTATTTATTGGTGAGGCCAAACAACCCATGGCCCCCGAACCCAGGATCTCCGCCTTTCCGGGGCATAGGCGTGCTGTCCATTGCGCCAGGCCACCGGACCCTCGACCTACACCAATAAGGAGTTTGAGATAATAATAAAGGCTTCTTACATGGCTACATGTCTCTCTCATTCCTCTTAATGAATTCTACACAGCCATTTTCTGCATTAATTGTACTGACTTACTTTCTGAAAATTAATCTTAACTAGCATCTGAGAATTTTTTTGGAATGGGTGCATATGGTCCGAAGACCTATAATGACCAGTGGTCACATGCAGCCAGGAAGAAAATAAAAACAAAAGGAGAAGCATAAAGGGGAAACTCAACTGCGGGAACTGAGAAGATGCCTGTTGAAGTTAGACTGGAAAGTCTGAAGATTAATGGGTTTAAGGAAAATAATAGACGCAGATCTTTCCTATTTAATGTACGAGACAAAGAGGAAGACTGGAATTGACTAGTTCTGTTAGTCGTGATCTGAACAGCATAGGGATGCTGGGACGATGCCTCCCTTGTGTTCCGTGTATATGTTGCATTATATATATGTTGAATAATTCGAGGTATGCTTTTTCTCTTGTAAGAGAATTTAATTAGCAAAATGAA
>JAKCPI010023082.1:0-24512 GCA_023213315.1 Euborellia annulipes | reverse complement strand
ATGTCCCCTGAATCCGAAAAAGTGGTTTTTGCGATATGGTCTGACTGTGTGTATATCTGTGTGTCTGTGAACAAAATATCTCAAGAACGGAAAGAGCTAGGAGGTTGAAATTTTATATTTAGAGTTTGGAACCTCCCTGGGACGTGACACCCACGAAGCATTTGAACAAAAAATCAGCCAAAGAGTACTAGTACTTTTACTGATGCACTTTTTCAGTTTTTTTTCGATTTTCTCAAAATTCGCTCCAGCGATTTTTCCTCAAATCCAACCCCTCTGATTGCAGCCATCAAGTGGCACTCCGTGAGATTACATTATTCCTATCTCTAAGTCCTCCTGCGTTCCTTTCCTAGGTAATGAACTAATCCTGTGACCCCCCCCCCCCGGTTCCTTCTATCACCACCTCGAAGATCCATTTACTCTATCCCGCTACAACAGCAATCAAATTTGGCGATTAGTAATACACCTATTGATTCTTTTATATCTTCATTTAAAAACATTTCAAGTTTTTTTTTTTCAAATTTAGCTAATTGTCGGAAATTGTTTTGATACGTCTTATAAGTTTTGTAACAGTATATTATTTTGGGAGTGGAGGAATGGTAGGAAATGTCGCATTTTAAACGCCAATTGTTCAAAATGTTGAATGAATTTTAAATGAAGAAGACGCAGTTTAACTTTAAAGGAAACAAAGGAATTAAAGTAGTGGACAAAGGAAAGAGCCAACCATGTCCACTGAGCGGGTTTATAAAGTTTTGCGGAAAAGTACCGAAAAGAGATCTCTTGGGAATCAGAGGACGGTGACCTGTCTCTCACTCTTTCTCTCTCTCTCTCTGAAAAGTTGATTCTCTTCTTCTCCAAATACCAAACTACAACTTGGTCTATCTATTTACAGAGGGTATGAAAATTTTTAGCCTTTAAAGAACTTTATACAATTTACTCTGCGACTTTTTTTTGCGATTTTTAAACGTCGCATTGATCATATTCGGATTAAGTGAATAATTTAAATATTATATTTCGAAATTTTTTGAATTTTTAAATATATATATATATATTATCAATTAAATTGACTTTGCAGCTTCTTCGTCGTAGACGGTTGGTTGGTCAAAAATTATAAAAACATTGTTGGCCAACCACATCCGTCTACGGCGAAGAAGCTGCAAGGTCAATTTAATTGATATAAATCTCGCCTGAATCAGCACATGAATATATATATTATATATTATATATTATATTGAGAGAATGGAATTAATTAATTAAGATATTAATCACAGCCACTTCCACACTCAACAAATATATTATATTGAAAGTATTGGATTGGTGTCACAAATCCCTAATTAAATAATATTAAAACTTTTTTTTATAATAGCGTCTATATTTTGATATAATTGAGTTATGAAAATTGTACGAGTATATGAGTATAATCTTAAATTCGTCAGTTTCGTTCTTTCCCCAAAACAAACCAGCATCATATTGTAAAATTTGGCCTCAAACACGGGCGTAATTAAACTAATTATTGTAAGGCAACATGTATTAATTATTTCAAATAATCATCTTTTATTATTTTCTACAAAAACTACAAAAAAAAAGGATAACAATAAATAAAGAAAAGCAAAGAAGAAAGATCATTTTTAGAAGAAAAGATGTTATTATCTCAATAAGATAAAAAGAAAAACATGACGTATAATAATAACTCTAAAACAAGAGAATAAAGTTAATCACTATGATATTGTTATCTCTGGCTTAAATAATTTTATTTCTATATCTTGATATATTCATCCCCCCGCCCCCCACCCCCTCCAACCTTTTTCAACCTTCAGATCAATAAATCCATTTCATACGATTGTCTCGCGATTTAAAGCTTTTAAAAAAATCATATATCATCAAACATTGAAAATATTTTTTTTTATTTTTCATTTTTTGAATAAAAATCATCTCAAAAAAATTCGTATATTTTTTCTAAAGGAATATATCCATTAAGCGGCAAGTAGATATATACTTGAGCGATTATAGTTTAAATCCCATTCAAGTTAAAGCAATGATAAAATGAACATCATATATTTCAAAGAAAAATATTAATAAAAATAATATCTGACCATTTATTTTCGTGATAAATTGATAAAGGGGTAAATCGCCAATAAATAGGTTAATATTGTTATGCTATTGTCATGGGGTTAACTTATCAGTCTCCTCTTGATCTCTCAACGAAAAAACAGATCAAAAGAAAAGAGAGAGTAAAAAAAGAACGGAATATCTACTTTCATCGCTATTGTATATTAAACGAATTCAAAATATATATATAGACCTAAGTCTATATTTATGGCTTGAAAATATGGGTACTTACCAATTTATATAAAACTTTCGTGTTCTTATTTTGTTGAATAAAAAATGTTGGTCATTGGCCTTTTAATGGGATAAAAAGAATCAGACTTTTTACACTTTTGTACCCCTCAGTAAAAATATGGAACATAGCGCGGTCGCTCTTAGGAAGAAAAGGAAAGAGACTTGTGCATTGACCTTCCCTTTTCCTAGGGGAATGACTTTTGATTGTCATTAGCCTTGCCATTTATAAATTTTGGAATTTACACAATAAAATTAAGTTTAAAAATCTGGTGTGGCTTCAGAAAATTTAAGAAAAAATATCAAAAGGTCAAAAAAAAATAAATATGAATCTGGCAACGCTGTACAAGTTTTGGTTTTGGCTCGGTCAACTACCATACACGGCAAAAGCTCTGAATTGGTGACCCCGGGCAATTAACGTGTGGAACGCCCCCGGTAGCCATCGATACTATGTAGTTTCAATATATAAATAAATTTATCATCCCTAAATGGCCTCTGTAGCCGAAAAGGGTTAAAAAAAAAAATTAGTAAAAATATATTTACATTATTGCTGAGCTACATCAAGCCAACAATATAAGGATTTTTTAAATTTATTTAGAGTCTTTTTCGGCATCTGAGGCCACTTAAATTTCAATTGAGTGATATCCAATTAAATTGAAAGAAATTTTCGCCTGGGTGCCAACCCTCGACCTCAGGCAGCAGAGGCTAATTCTCTCCATTTGAGCCACAGGACAAGGGCTATAAATTTTGCCCATATTAGATCCCAACCTGGGTCTTCCTATTTGAAACCCTGGTGTTTTGCACCTCTCTATAAACCCCAATAAAGGATAAACTAAAAACTTAAAAAATATTATAAATTTTCTATTAATATTTTTCCTCATATAACTGGTAAAAAAAATTTATTTCAATTCTATCGGATACCAATTGTTTGAAATAAATAGGGACGAAATAGATGCCGAAAAATATCTTAAACAAATTTAAAAAAAAAAAAGTCAAAAATTTTGTTGGGAAAGTGTCAGGTAGCAACCAAAACTAAAAATACCTTCTGAATGAAAATTTAATGGAAAATGAAGATTGATTAAAAAAAAGAAACCCTAATTGGATGATTTGATGAATATGAGAGGGGTATAAAAGAGAGAGAGAGAGAGAGCCGGGTGACCCTGTAGTTGGCGTCCGGGCCACATGGGGCGCTGCGGAGCGCACGCAGCCCCCGCGGCGCTCGAAGATCATCCTTTAGTTGCGCGCCTGGCTCTGGAGCCTCAGCATCATTTCTTGCTTCTCTCTCGCCGATCTGGCAGTACCTATTGTTTTTTGTCAAGTGACATGAAAAGTGTGACAGTGTAGTGAGCTGACAAACACCACAATTACTACACTTCGAGGTAATTAATTCACTAAAATCACTGAGCATCTGTGTTTAATTAGAGATGATATGAAAAGACAAAAAAAAAAAAAAAAAAATTAACAATTAGGTCACGATCTGCGCTTGTAAACTGAACAATGAAAAATTTATTTCTTCAATATTTTACTATACTTTTAATCTTATTTATTGTGAATAGTATTTAATTTCTTCCGGCCGTACTTTTTATTAATTTTATATATAACGTATGTTATAATTAACGAATAGTCAGATATAATTATTTGTGAGTTATTTATTCTCAAAAGCATTTAATTAGGATGTTTCCAACTTCAAAGGCAAAATATAATAATTATTTTTAATTAAAAATTTACTTTTTTCTCATTAATTATCGTAAAATGGAATTTTTTTTCTTTATAAAATAAAGAAACATAATAAAAATTCTGCAATATTTTTTTCCAATCGCCAGGAGGATATTTATTTACCATGGACCAGCGTCTGCTGTATTTATATGATTGACCAATTTTTCCCCTGGTGTAAATTGTTTTGATTAGGCTGTACTTTATAATCATCACTTTTATTAAGCTCCTCTAATTGCCTCTACAAGGATCGCTGCTGTTGAGAAATGTACTCGGATTTGAAAACACGAAGAATTAACTTAAATCTTAATTAGTGAAGCGTTTGAGAGGGGGGTAGAGGGAGGGATTCTGTAGCTTATATTAAGGTATATTATTTTAGGTAATCCTTAAGGAACTTAGTGTTTTGTTTTTTCCATAATCGCTTCAGAGCCATGTCTAGAAAGACCATGGTGAAGGAAGGGAGGTATTTTGATTAATACGTCATCACCTCCTCTACTACTTACACTTCGAGGTAATTAATTCACTAAAATCACTGAGCTTCTGTGCTTAGACTCAATCCCTAGCTAAAATCCCCCTCCCCCACCCTCGTCCACCTAATAAGATTGGACAACTTGGCCTAGCTACCGCGGGGCGTAAAGAAGGTTCCCTCTCAGTGATGCATTCTTCGAAAGGAGCAGGCTACACGCCGGTGCTGAGGGAGTACCTCCTCAACTAGTACATCCTCCCTAGCATAGAAGAGTTTGGATAAAAGGAACCGGGTGGAACCAGAAATAAGGATTAGTTCTCTAGCTAGAGACGAAAGCAGAAGAAGGAGTTAGAGACATGAAATGATGTAACTTCACCGGGTGCCGGTAGATGGCTACGGCCAGAGGCCGGTTGAGTTTGATGTGTGTGTCATCGAGCATGTAAACACCGCGGGCAAATAAACGGGGATCCCGGTAGGAATTTCAAATAATAAAATAATATTAAAATTTTCAATTATAATATCCAACATGGCGCCCACCTGTCAACACGATGCTTTCCCCTTAGCTTTCCTCCTTAATTTTAAAAGTATTTTCCATTTTGTTTTTAAATCCTTGATTAAATTTAAATAAAATAAGATAAATAAGCAGAATAGAAATATATTTTATAATTAATATTTTATATTTATATGTAAAAATATCATCTCGTATTAGATTGATTAGCCAAGCTTACGATTTCATTTTTTCTTCAAAGAATTTAAATAAATAATTTTTTATTAACTAATTCATTTTCTCAAATCAATATTTCTGTCCATCTTTATTTTAAACCATTATCGTTTTAAACCTTTCTGGTGAATTCTTCTATGTTTTATCAAGGAAGGGTTGCAGGATATGAGACTGGCAGCCAAATTGTTTTCTTTAAATATTTTATTTGGCCGACATTTCTGTATCGATAGAGGCCATCTTCAGAGCCCAATAAGTATCGAGGCAATGTATATAATTTGTATAAGGCAGCTATATGTACTAATTCTTATCAGGATGAAGCTTTTGGCCCCAGGGGCCAACTACGAACTGAATGGTTGAGGATTGAATCAAACCAAATCTAAGACGAGAGTTTTCTAAAGTTTTTTTAATTTTTTTTTTTTTTTTTCTAAAGAGAACCTTGATGCAAGAGACCAAAACAGACTATGTGGATTCGAAGTCTCTGCAAGTGGTTTGAAATCAAGTACGAGAGACCAACCACCCTTTATACTACTCGAGGCCTTTTTTTCTGGATATTAGATTTTAATTGTTTTTAAGCTTTCTGAGTGTTTGATTAAAGAAACAGAGCTAATTAATATTTGTATAAATTGTATCTTTTAATTGCAATTAATTCGCAACTCATCGACGGTATAACAAATTGGAGTAACGTTAAGATTCGCAACATTTGGTCAGGTGAAGTTGAAGGGGATGAAAATATTTTATTTATTTATTTATTTACAAAATTCACGGGCTAAGCCCAATTCACATGTCGTGTTAATATTAATAAAATTCATTTACAATAAGTAAAACAGATATAAAAACAAAACAAAGCAAAACAAAATTCAAAAATTTTCCAACAACAACAACAAGGATCAGTAGTTAATGTAAATTGCATTCAACCAGCCGCAGGATCCCAGGAAAACGCTACCGCAGCCGCACATCTCTGATCTTTTCGATGCTTGTGTGGAAGATATCAACTTGGCCTCCATATGTGTTCCCCAGTCTATGTAATCGCGTGAGTGGAGCATTTTGACTGTAGTTATAAGAATATGTATCGAGATGGAAGGTGTCGGAGTTTCTTGTTTTGTGGCACGGAACCCTTATATCAATCAAGCCAAGTAGTTCAGGACAATCAAAACAATTCATAATTTTAAATAAAGTGATCAGATCACTAATGATGCGTCGGTCGTCAAGCGGTCTCATGTTTAACATGGCCAGAACTTGGCTGCTTGACATGTCCACTCTACGGTTTTTGTATTTTACGTATCTTATAAATTTACTTTCCACGGACTGGAGACAGTTAGACTGGGCGGCATAGTACGGCGACCAAATGGTGGAGTTGAATTCCAATCTCGATCGAACCAAACTGCAGTATAGGGACTTCAGCGCGGATGTATTACTAAAAGATCGAGTGTTCCGACAAATGAACCCGAGCAGTGATGAAGCCTCTCTAGCGATCTTCTCAATATGGAATCCAAAGGTCATCCGATTATCGAAATAGACACCAAGATCCTTAATTATGGAGGCCGTTGTTAAGGGTGACATATTATTGTTTTAAAACAAAAGTAAATCATAGTTTTTATAACTTATGGTTGTCATTCAAACGAATGTTATCCTTTAATTGGGAAATAGTAATTAATAAAGTTTTATTTTTTTCATTAAAATGAATTCATTTGAAATAAAGATCCATTTTAAATTCATTTGTCATTTATGAAATTTTTTCTTTATTGAATTAAAATTAATCTGTGTTAAGCAATTATAATTATTTATATATTTAAAAAAATATATTATTTAGATATACGTTCCCTTTATTTTATTTTTCTATTTTCTATTATGATAAAATGAAAAACATTTGATAGATAAATTTTACCTTCGATAATCGTGCTTTCACACCAGATTTTTTTGTGTCGAGATATATTTAGTTTCCGACGATATATTAAAATTCAAGATATAAAATTTATAAACGCGGGAAAATATTTTTTATATTTTGTTATCATGGCAACAATTTCTCTTATATTTCATATGAGATACAAGAGTAAAAAATGCTTCAAACAATTTTGAGGGCGAAATGAAAATATACATTTTAAAGAGAATCTAAAAAATAATTGATTTTTTAATTTTAATCAAAATCGTTAGAGCGAATTTTGAGAAAATCTAAAAAAACTGAAAAAGTGCATCAGTAAAGTACTAGTACTTTGGGCGATTTTGTTTAAAAGCTTATTTTCACGCCTCAGGGGGGTGCCTAACTTAAATATAAAATTTCAACCTCGTAGTTCAATTCCTTCATGCTTTAAATTTAACACAGACACACACTCACACGCATACACAGACAGACCATGTCGCGAAAACCACTTTTTTGGATTCAGGAGACCTCAAAACATATATCCATCAAAACCTCGACATCGAATTTTTGACAATGAATCCAATACTTTCTCTCAATATATTTATATATTACATAGGTATGAGAAAGTAAAAAACGCAACTATTTTTATTTTATTTGACAAACAATCCTCGATAAAAATGTGCACTAACAAAATAAACTATTAATCAAGAATAACAAATTTTGACATATCAGACGAGCAAGCCTACGGGCCGATTATAGGAGGCAACTCAAAAGTAAGTTCCGCCCGTGCAGAGCTCTAATGTAAATTATGAAGAAGACTTAAAATTAAATCAATTGATGTTACTAGAAGAAAATAAATGCTCTCTAAAAAGAGTTCCTCCTCGAAAAGGGCGGTAGAGAGTGGGCAAAAAAAAGTGAAAGTAAACAAAGGATAGAAATAAATATGAGGCATGAGCTAGAAAACTTTCTTTGTCTTTGGCAAATTTTTGACAAAATTTCTCAACAAATCTTTAAAAGCGAGTGAGAGGGGCATGAAATTTTCTTTCATAATTCATAACACTCTCCCTACAAACTGCTCCTGGAAAAATAAAACATTTGATGAAATTTTCATTTCAATTCAAAGTTTTCCTTTTATCAAACGGCAGAGAAAGCAAATTATTAACTTATTCATAAATTAAATAAACTTACAGGACTCTAATTTACTCTCTCATATTTCCAACTCAAAGATTTCTCTTTTTTTTCAAATTTAATTGGAAATTCATTAATATCAAATAAATACGATTATTTTATCACTAAGGGATTAGAAGTATTGACATTGTTCATATTAATGACCTTAAATGTCAAGGGAAGTGGGCTAGGATCCCGGGAAATCCGATGAAAATTTATTTAAATTAAATGGATACCAGTTGTATAAATAAAAATTCGAAGTGAATATTCGCCTAACAATAATTGATAACAAGCAGGGACCCAACATTAATGCACTTAGCCTGAGATATTGATCCTTCTTTTAGGGATAAAGAAAGTACCGTACCTGGACGGAATTTAAAAAATATCCTTTTCAATCATTTTTTTTTTTAATATAAAAATACTAAACTTAAGCCTAGTACGCACTAGGATTCTTCGTTTGGACTCTTTGTCTTGCTCGGATTCATGTCGCAGACCCTTTGCCCCGCAACAATGTCGCTCTGGAAATCGTGTACGCATCTAGTTTGAATCTGAGCCATGTCGAACGAGGTCGCGGTTTCGGGGATTCCAAAAATGATATTAATAATTTAATTCTAGAATAGCATTAATAAAGAAATTTTTTAAGATAAAAATTATATTAATTTTTTTTCTGTCCAAATGGAGGGAAGTGACTCTAATTATTTTTATTATACGTATTTTTTTTTGAGGAAAGACATGATTGAGAGGTTAACCGAGTAAAAAATAAAAACATTTGATTTTTCTTATAATCGCGTTATATATCTCTCCTTAAATTGAAAAGTGACACAACTTAAAACGTCTCTTTTTCCAGAAAAGCAGTTTAAAGATTTCTATTTTCTATTAGAGGAGATGTATGACGATCACTAATTATCCAAGCCAAGATTTGATTGACTATCGAGCTTTAATAAAATACCTGAGTTAGATTTAATGAAAAAAAATCTGGTGTGACTGGCGCACAGCACACAACTTTCTCTTACCTTCGGTAATCGAAAGTTGTGTACTGTGCTTGTCACACCAGATTTTTTGTGTCGACATATATTTAGTTCCCGACAGTACGGAACATATGAATTCAGATGTAAAATTTATAAGTATGGGAAAATATTTATATTTTGTTACCATGGCAACCATTTCTCCTATCTTCCCTATGAAATACAAGAGTAAAGTGGTCTTCAGAAGATTTCAATTGCAAAATGAGAATATACATTTTAAAGAGAATCGAAAAAATAATTGATTTTTGAATTTAAAAAAAAATCGTTGGAGCAAATTTTGAGAAAATCGAAAAAAACTGAAAAAGTACATCAGTAAAGTACTAGTACTCTTTGGCCGATTTTGATTAAAAGCTTATTTTTCCGGTCCCGGGGGGTGTTTAACTTAAATATAAAATTTCAACCTCGTAGCTCAATTCCTTCATGCTTAAAATTGAACACACACCCACCCACCCACACACCCACCCACACACCCACCCACAGACAGACCATGTCGCGAAAACCACTTTTTTGGATTCAGGGGACCTCAAAACGTGAAGATCCATCAAAATCTCGACATCGAATTTTTGACATGAATCCAATACTTTCTCTCTATATATATATTACATATATACATAGGTAAGAGAAAGTAAAAAAGAAAGAAATATATATAGGCCTATACTATTTATTTGCTTTATGTTTGTAAACATCAAGTGAGTTGGAATTTGATTTGATTTAGTTTCTTTTTATCAAATATGGAAATTAAACCTTTGAGCCGCCCGTCGACCGACGGTTTGTGGATGGTTTTTTTATCATTTTATTTTTTCTTTCTTTTTTTTTTTATCCATATCAGTTGAAACAAACAAAGAAGAAGAGAAAAAGATAATCTTGTCATTTATTTATAAACAAATTTTATTACTTTCTCTTACCTATGTATATATGTAATATATATATAGAGAGAAAGTATTGGATTCATGTCAAAAATTCGATGTCGAGATTTTGATGGATCTTCACGTTTTGAGGTCCCCTGAATCCAAAAAAGTGGTTTTCGCGACATGGTCTGTCTGTGGGTGGGTGTGTGGGTGGGTGGGTGGGTGGGTGGGTGGGTGGGTGTGTGTTCAATTTTAAGCATGAAGGAATTGAGCTACGAGGTTGAAATTTTATATTTAAGTTAAACACCCCCGGGACCGGAAAAATAAGCTTTTAATCAAAATCGGCCAAAGGTACTAGCACTTTACTGATGTACTTTTCAGTTTTTTTCGATTTTCTCAAAATTTGCTCCAACGATTTTTTTTAAAATTCAAAAATCAATTATTTTTTAGATTCTCTTTAAAATGTATATTCTCATTTTGCAATTGAAATCTTCTGAAGACCACTTTACTCTTGTATTTCATAGGGAAGATAGGAGAAATGGTTGCCATGGTAACAAAATATAAATATTTTCCCATGCTTATAAATTTTACATCTGAATTCATATGTTCCGTACTGTCGGGAACTAAATATATGTCGACACAAAAATCTGGTGTGGCAAGCACAGAACACAACTTTCGATTACCGAAGGTAAGAGAAAGTTGTGTGCTGTGCGCCAGTCACACCAGATTTTTTTTTAGATTTTAATATGATATTCAGGCCCAGTGATAGAAATTTCGCATGATTGGGGTGGGGGGGGGGCTTTGAAAATTTTTGGACTCTGATAATTTTGATATTCTCTGTTCTCAAATTAAGCGAATTGAGTCGACTTATCATTGTGTTTCTTAAATTTAAACCTCCTTAAAAGTAGCGATAGTTTTAAATTTTTTACATTGGATGAGGATAATCTTTTTTTAAGAGGGTTCAGTAGTGTAAATGTTACGCATGTTTTTCCCGGTAAGAGGGCGTTGTGTGTCTTAAAAAGTAAGCAAAAAAAAAAAAAAAAAACACCTATTACGAAAATTTGCCAAGAGATGTCAGAATGATAGCTAATAAGACTACTCGGCAAAATCAAATTTTTTTTCGAGCCCCGAGATAATTCCTTCAGATTCTTAAATAAAATGACTTCCTGAATCCAAATATGATCTCCGTTTTACCCCATCACGTACCATTTTTGGAGGAGAGTCCCCTATTTGTTCCACCCCTTTTCGATAATTTTAGTGCCATGAATTAAATTTAGAGGGATGAAAAAGAATATTTTATCCCTATTTATTTAAAATTTCACTTGTTAATTTCGATGGATCAACTATGCTTAGACAGCTTTATATAATAGTAATTATATAATACTAATTAATCGAAAATTCCATCAATGAGTTGGATTTTTTGGTTGCCGAACTTTCAGAAGACTATGGTTTCAGTAGAATTCACTTCAGGCGGAACAATATCATCACCATTATCAGTTTGTACTGACTTGAAAAGCTAAATGTGTCTAATTTATATATTTGTTCTCAGGTGGGAGCCTGGGACCTTTTTGGTCCATCAGAGGCCAGGATGCTCTGGAGATGGTGCTTCTTGGCCACGTCGCTGTCTACGCTCCGGCTGTCTTCTGCTTCCGACAACTTAGGTGAATTACACCTCTACTCAACTGGCTTTAAGGTGGAATTCCGAACAACGCGACAGAGCGGCAGCGTCAATAGCGTCACTGCAGCCGTGCCACTGCCGTGACGTCATTGCCGCTCTGGCGGCAGTGACACTGCCCCGTTGTTCTCGATCGGCCGCTGCCGGAGCGTTGTCATAACAAAACAATAAACAAAATGGCGGACTTCAACGAAAATGAAGATGAAATATTGGTAGGATTAACATTTTTTAGCTAAGGACAATAGGTCGCGTTTGTTTACTGACGCCGACATCGGAAGCCACAAGCGCGACACTGTCGCGGCTGCAGTGAAGCTATTGACGCTGCCGCTCTGTCGCGTTGCTCGGAATTCCACCTTTACTTAGGCCTTAGTTCTCTCAAAAGAGACTCAAAAAATAAACTGTATAAGGATTTAAATGTTAATATAGATATTTATTTACACAATAATGTTAAAAATCTGGTGCATGGTCGCACAGAACACAACTTCTTCTACGCTTGGTAAGAGAAAGTTCTGAACTGTGCTTGATACACCAGATTTTTTGTGTCTATATATATTTAGTTTCCTCCGATATTTTAGAATTCAAGATGTAAAATTTATAAACATTTATATTTATTTAAATTTTGTTACCATGGCAACCGTTTCTCCTATCTTTCCTATAAAATGCAAGAGTAAAGTGTGCTTCAAACAATTTTGAGAGCAAAATGAGAATATATAATAGAAGGACCATCTAAAAAATAATTGATTTTTGAAATTAATTATTAATAACATTATATATCAAATTAAAAAACCGCCACGACGCTGTCTTTTCGGCAAGGATGTAGGGAGGAAAAACAAAAAACAAGATTCTTTTATTTTTCCCCAATTGAGTTTTATTCTATCAATCTTCAATTATATATCAAATAACTAAATTCTCAATAAAATTTATTTATTTATTCAAAATAAAGTAGTTTTGTTTCAAAAAAGAGAAAAAAAAAATAGATATCATTGATGAAAAGCAATTTTTTTTTTAAACACTCACACTTTTTTCCCATTCACACACATACACACAGTCTTTTAGGCAACTTAAGCCATATAAGACTTTATACAATAACTGTTATTATGAATCTATATATATTGGGGTCCAGGCATTCTTATTTAGGCCATTTGGTATCCAAATGGCTTAAATAAAATCATCGGACTACCAGGGATCCGAACCCTCGTCCCTTGGTATACAAGGCAGGCGCGCAACCAACTACACCAAGCCCGAGGACATGAAAAGCAATAAAAAAACTTTTATTTAATTCTAGACATTTTGTTTATTTATAAAATCAAATATTGATAGTATTTTTTTATTAGGCATTTCATATATCAATGAATAAAGCCACCCACGGTTACCTTATTGGTTGGTCAATGATCTGGAAGAATAATTCAAATATTCAGTTCGATAAGATGAAAGAATATTTTTAATATTATTCCAAGTAGGCGTGTTTAGTGGATTCGATCAGTTTTCATTGCACCCTCCTCTCCCCGAATAATCACTTTGATACTCAATAATAATCCTCTAGTTTCGGTTACGGAATTTTAGCGAGATCTAGCTAGCCCTTTGTGGTTTCTCTAAATTCATTGATTCATTCTCTAAATTTAGCCAATAATCAGAGATAAAAACAGAATTCTAAACCCTCAACGAATACATGATTAAAACTGAAAATATTTCCATCTTTGCCTATACCAGTGGGACGTGACTTTTTACTAGAGAAAGTGGCTTCATGTCAAAAATTCGGTGTCGAAATTTTTATGGATATACACGTTTTGAGATCCCCTGAATGCAAAAAAGTGGTTTTCGCGACATGGTCTGTCTGTGTGTCTGTGAACAAAATATCTCAAGAACGAAAAGAGCTACGCCGGCCATTCACAATCGCTCCATCCGTCCAAATTGAGCGATGTCACTCCAAAAACTGACCGTGAGTGGGAAAAAACAAATGGATGTCGTGTTGTGAATGGATGACATCCATTTGGAGCGATCGTGACTGTTGAAATTTTATATTTAAGTTAGGTTCCCTTCTGCCCTCGGGGCTTGGCGTAGAGGTTAGCGTGCTAACCTCGTATACCAAACGTCGCGGGTTCGGACCCCAGGCAGTCCGATGATTTTATTTAAGCCACTTAGATACCAAATGGCTTAAATAAGAATGCCTGGACCCCATATATGTATATTAATCTCTATAACGGATATCGTAAAAGTCTTAAATGGCCTAAGTAGCCGAAAAGACTGTGTGAATGTGAGTGTGAATGAATGAGGTTCCCTTCTCACGAAGCTTTTGAACAAAATCGCCCAAAGAGTAGTAGTACTTTACTGATGTACTTTTTCAGTTTTTTTTTTCGATTATCTCAAAATTCGCCTTAACGATTTTGATTAAAATTCATAAATCAATTATTTTTTAGATGCTATTCAAAGCGTATATTCTAATTTTGCCCTCGAAATTGTTTGAAGCACACTTTACTCTTGTACTTCATAGGAAAGATAAGAGAAATGCTTGCCATGGTAACAAAATATAAATATTTCTTCATGTATATGAATTTTATGGCGGAAACTAAACATACGTCGACTCAAAAGATATGGTGAGACAAGCACAGAACACAACTTTCGATTACCGAAGGTAAGAGAAAGTTGGGTGCTGTGCGACCAGTCACACCAGATTTTTAGTTTTTTTTTTATAAAAATTGAAGTAGCACCACCTAACTCATAAACAAATAGAAGTTATTAATATTTGATTAAGGCAATGTTCAAAAGAATTTTTTCTTTTATATTGATCTTGCTATTTTTCTCATTTCCTTCATTCAAACAAAAAAAAGAATAGAGAGAGAAATCCTAGAGCTATATTATGAATAGAATGGTACCTTGGATGTGTTTTTGGGGAGGCCTAATCCATCGGCCAGAACGTGAATCGCGTCCCCAGGGACTAAGCCTCGGCTAATTGAACCTATCATCGCTTAATCACGCACAAGCATGCACGCACATAGGGACAGGCATGCACATTGGCACTTCAAACGCTCTATCGAATCCTTTTTTTTTAGTACTCTTGCTTCCTTTCAAGTTTTATTTGAAGGGCTAAACTACTGAAATTGTAAATTTCTCTCTTCAGTCCGTGTCAGGAAATGACTCCCGGTTAGTTCTATTTCCATACGTTAATTTTTGTCATAAGGTTAATTTCAACCTGAATTGCTTTAAACCCAAGATTATATGTTAAAATGGTTTATCCCTACCTATTAATTTCTATAAATGACCTCATATGTCTCACGTCTAATCGGATTAAATATTGATGTCCCGATGGAGCAAATGATGGGCCGTAATTTATTTAATTTTAATATAAAAATTATAACATTTATAAAAGTGTTGTTTTTGTCAACGTATGATTAGTGACCTGGTAGGGAGGCATGCACGAAAAAGTTAGCCGCTTGAATAACTCCTCTGTCTTAAGAGGTATAATTATCTTGAATATACGGTTAGAAAGAATGATTCTCCAGCTAAAAATTTCATCATTTATTTTATATTCTTTCACATAATTTCCTTCTTAATATCAACGTCAAATATATATTTATTTACTTTTAAAGAAAAAGTAATCTGCTGTCAATCCTTCGGATTGGCAGATAATTATTTAGATTTCCGTTCTGCAGATTTTTGTTTTGTTTTCTCATTTTTTTCATATAAGAGGATAAAAGCGGAAGTTCGTTGGGGTGTGGAAATGAGGTTAGGGTTTTTTTTTGTTTTTTTTGTTTTTTTTTTGAAAACGCCAAGATATTAAACTTAAACGGCAAACGGCTCTTCCTCTAAATCAAATTCAATTCTCCTTACCTTTTTTAATCAATATTTATAAAGAGAGCAGGGGGGAAGGAGACATGTGATGATATGACTACTTTATGGGTGTCCATAATTTAAACAAAATGATCCTTCCTTCTTATGATCTAATTATTTTTCATGATGAGATCTCTCATTTTAATAACTCATTTAATAATTAAATAGTACAACTTGAGGCAGTGTATGTCTCAATTTTCCTTGAAATATGCAAATACGCCATAAAATTAAAACACTTGAATATGAGGTCTCCAGGGGCAACGTATTATCTTTGTAATCTGGGAACTCTGACCTGAAAGATCAATCATATTTTATTTTAGATTTATATTTGAATAAATATTAATATTAACAATTATATGTAATTAAAAAATATATTTTTTTTTCTTTGAATTCTTCGCCGATGGTTCAGGACATCTTTAAGTACTGCATGAATTGCTGGTATATTTTACAAAAAGATTGAAAAGCTTTAATAAATATAGATCTTTTTAATCTTATGCGTAAAATACACTAGAATTATATTTCTCAGAGATCTGAAGATGGCCTGACCAAAGGTCAAAACGTTAGAGAAGGAAAAAAAATTAAAAAAAAAAACAATAAATAAAACATAAAAACTTTAATAAATCCCAAGAAAATAAATATCATACATCATATGGAAAAAGTATACGAGTAATATTACATTTTAACATCTTAAAAAAATTTTCAATTTACTCAGGGACATAGACACGTAGGTCACGCGTAATCGTGGGCGTAACTAGGGGGTGCCGGGGAGCCTGGCCCCCCAGAAGGCTCGTGCCCTCCTCCCCCAGAAAGCTCCCTGTCCCAAGAAAAATTGAGAAAATATGGGGCTTTCCAGGCCCCCGGAGGATACCTGGTCCCATGCCCCCCCCCAGCGAGGATGGCTGGTCCCATGGCCCACCCCAGCCAAATTCTCTAGTTACGCCCATGCGTGTAATTTAAACAAAATGATCCTTCCTTCTTTTATTTTCCCTAGAATTGCCAAAATTTTCTTTGCTTTTTTGGCCAAGATATTTTGGCAAATTTAGATCTTATTATTTAAAAAAAACTTGTCAATTTAATCAGTGACTTGTAATCCATGACTTGTAAACGGAGTTCCTAGTAGCCCTTTCATTTTCATTAATTTTAACAGTGGCGTACCGAGGGGGGGCGGTCCGCCCCAGGCCCCGAGCCGGCATAGGCCCCCATATATTTATAAAAAAAATTTAATGAAAATTTCACTTTGAGAGGCCCCGGGGCCCTCAGGGCTCAAGTAAAAACAAAATTTAATGAAAATTTCTCTTTGAGAGGCCCTGGGGCCCTCGGGGCTCAAGTAAAATCAAGATTTAATGAAAATTTCTCTTTGAGAGGCCTCAAAGCTCAAGTAAGAACAAAATTTAATGAAAATTTCTCTTTGAGAGGCCCTGGGGTCCTCTGGGCTCAAGTAAAAACGGAAAAATTTAGATAAAAAAACAAAATTTTTTGAAAATTTCTCTTTGAGAGGCCCCGGGACCCTTGGCGTTCAGGGATATTCAGTATTTTAAAAATATTTTTGTGTATGAAGGAGAAGGATATTTAAAGATGAGCACCACCCAAAAAAAAAAATTCAATATAAGGCCCCCTCTTCTAGTGCCGCCCCAGGCCCCCAACTGCCTCGGTACGCCTCTGATTTTAATTCTTATTTCTAATAAAATAAAAAAAATTACGATTCGTATATTAGGTCCGAAGAGAGATGCTTAAACTAGTCACACTCATACAACATTTAAACTAATGAATTTTATAAATTTAAATACGATAATTAGAATAATAGTTATAATTTAACTCATTAAGGATGGCTAATGGTTTTCGTAATTAACATAAAATTGAATTATTTGAAATCTATCTAAATATAGGGGTTCAGAATTTAAAAATGATTTATTTATTTTTATTATTATAAATAAATAATTATAATTTCCACGAGGGTTCCCAAATCGATTAATTGCTCTAATGCCAATCTATGCTTGCGCAATTGTTAATTTTTACACAACTATAACAATCATGCATTTTTAAAATTCCTTACTAGAGGAAGTTGTTCTTTCAGAGAGATAAGAGTTTATGCTCTAAATTTAAATAAATCTTTATTGAAGTATCTAGATTATTTTTACTTTCTGTTATTTTTAAATCTTTTTACTGACTAATTTATTATTTAAAAATTCATAATTTCAAGAAAACTCTGGTTTATCTGTAGAAGATAAAACCGCTTTGACTACTTATTATGTGGCCGAAACATAATATAGATAAATTTGAGTTTTCCCGAAATTATGAATTTTTAATTAGTAACAGCATTAAAAACTTCAAGTCTCATTTGTGCCCATAATTAAGAAAGTAGTATTTTTACATTATGTGACATTTTAATTTTGAAATTTATTAGTCTTGATTAATCGAAATGTATTATGAATATGAAATTTTATGTGAATTTCATACGAAAATGTTTTTTTAAATGTTTGAATTGTCTTAGGCCATTTTCAAAATTAATTTGAATGCCTATAAATGACTTCGACCAATAAAAAAAAAGTATGAGTTTTATTAAAAACAATAGTTTTAATGAAATAGTTCATGAACATTTATTAATTATTTTTAAAAATAATCAGTTTTTATCATTTTAGGCTTTTATTAAAATCCTTACGAGTTTTAAGATTAAAATATTCCAAAAAATCTGGTGTGACTGGCGCACAGCACACAACTTTCTCTAACCTTCGGTAATCGAAAGTTGTGTTCTGTGCTTGTCACACCAGATTTTTTGTGTCGACATATATTTAGTTCCCGACAGTACGGAACATATGAATTCAGATGTAAAATTTATAACTATGGGAAAATATTTATATTTTGTTACCATGGCAACCATTTCTCCTATCTTTCCTATGAAACACAAGAGTAAAGTGGTCTTCAGAAGATTTCAATTGCAAAATGAGAATATACATTTTAAAGAGAATCTAAAAATTAATTGATTTTTGAATTTAAAAAAAAAATCGTTGAAGCAAATTTTGAGAAAATCGAAAAAAACTGAAAAAGTACATCAGTAAAGTACTAGTACTCTTTGGCCGATTTTGATTAAAAGCTTATTTTTCCGGTCCTGGGGGGTGTTTAACTTAAATATAAAATTTCAGCCTCATAGCTCAATTCCTTCATGCTTAAAATTTAACACACACCCACCCACAGACAGACCATGTCGCAAAAACCACTTTTTTGGATTCAGGGGACCTCAAAACGTGAAGATCCATCAAAATCTCGACATCGAATTTTTGACATGAATCCAATACTTTCTCTCTATATATATATTACATATATACATAGGTAAGAGAGTAAAAATGAAGGGATGTATGATAGTGAACACATAATATCTTTATATTTTTATTCCGTTACTGGTCTAGTAGTGGAGTAATTTAATATTTCCGTATATTTTTGGTCTTCCTCTTTTGGGTAAGAGATCTAAAACGTGAAATTTAAATCATCTAAAGAAGTTTTATAGAACATCTTATAAGATTCATTTTTCAAAAAACCTTTGAATTTACAGCCAAGAGATAGATTCGTCTTCGGTATTTCTTCTCCTTCTTATCGTTGACTCTTCTAGTGGTTTCGTTGAAATAAATTGCGGCTGCGACATTCATTTTGTCAAAAATGTATTTTTTCTTCCACACTTTTCTATTAATTCATAATAATGATTTGGATTGTATAAATCATTTGATTTTTTTATTTTCATTTCTATCAACCCAAAATCAGGGTCATTCGGTAGAAAGGAATGAGCAGATACCAACATTTTCTTAAAATCTTTGACTTAGACCACTTTCAGATAATGGGCACATTTGTAGTTTATACAACAACCTACCCATAGGCGCCGGAACTGGGGGGGGCACTGGTACATTGCCCCCCTGGCATCCTACAGGGGGGGGGCAGGGGGGGGGGCAAAATTTCTTCTTTTATTTCATTTAGTTTTAAAAATGATATATTTTAAAATTTTTTTTATTTAAATTTAAAAAAAATTAAAAAAGTAAGAAATTTTTTTTTATTTTATATAGACCTATTGTATTTCTAAATTCTAAATACATTTTATATGGAATTAAAATAATAAAATTTAGATAACATGAAAACTTGAGACTTTATGCCTTGGAAAAAAAAAAATTAAAATAAAGAAAATTAAAAATATTTATTTCCTTCAAATAGTAAATAACAAATCTACTATATAGCCTAAAAAAATTTTGATTAAATAATTTGCATATTGTTAAACTATATATTTGTAAAAGTTAAATATAAAGGACTACAGACTATTTAGTGTAGTTGATTAACAGTTATAAGAAGAAAAAAATGAAACGTCGATTTATTGATGATTATTTTAAAAAAGAAACAGGTAAGAATGGCCGTAGGCCTAACTTAAAAACTTATTTTTCTTCGCCAAAAATATACGTACGCTAAAAATTTAATAAAAAAATGAAAATTTCTTATTATATCTGGTTCTTTCGTAGGCTCTTTAGAAAAAGGAAGCATTAGCACGGGTAGTCCTTTGCACCATGAGCATCGCCCTAGTACCAGCAGTAACATTTCTTCCACAAACACCATAGGTATTAATATAATAATTTCAAAAAATGAGTCATTATGCTTGTTTATTGTTTTGTTGCCTTGCTCAGAGATCGGAAATTCAATTAAATAATTTATTCATTTATTTAACAGAAAACATCGCCGATGATCCATCTGCTCCTGTAAAGAGTGTTTCTTTGCTTTTACTAAAAACACACACGAAAAGATATGCTCTTTAAACGAACCGTATCAACCTTTGGATATTCCTCCATGGACCCAATCTGGACGTAATCATAATTTTCAGAATGAGTGGTTCACAACATACCCTTGGCTTCATTTTGACTCAATGACTAAAAGTATTTTTTGTTTCATATGTGTCCAAGCGCTAGGAAAAAAATTAGTAAAATGTAAAAAAATCATGAAACAAACTTAGTGATTGATGGGTATAAAAACTGGAAAAAAATTATCATAAAATTAAAAAGTCACGAAAAATCTGCTTTTCACAAAGAATCATTTATAAAATTAGAAGCACTGAAGAGAAAATACTCCAATTATTTCCTTATTATCTGAACAAACATTATCTGTTCAAATACAAAATCAAATCGCTCTAAAAACAATAATAACCTCAGCATTATATTTAGCTCGTCAGGGAATTGCATTTAGAGCACATGATATTAATGAAGGAAATTTCATTCAATTATTACGTCTCAGGGAAAATGACATTCCAGAATTAAAATTATTTTTAAAACACAAAAAATCATATAATTCTTCAGATATTCAGAATGAAATATTGAGAATTATTTCCCATGATATTTTGCTGTAAAATTATTAAAATAATAAAAAAAGAGGAGAATATTCTCTCATTGTTGATGAAACCAATGATGTACAGGGAAAAGAACAAGTTTCTATATCGATCAGATCTGTAGATGAAGATACTCTTGAAATTGATGAGTTTTTCTTGGTCTCTATGACACTCACTCTATGACTGGGGAATCATTGTATAATATTATAAAAGACATGCTTATTCGTTTTGATTTAAGTATGGATCTCTTGCGAGGACAATGCTATGACGGAGGATCAAATATGACCGGAATAAAAACGGTGTCAAATCAAGAGTGTTGGCAGATCAACCAATGGCTTTATTTATTCAATAGTTCAGCCCATTCTCTAAATTTGGCTGCAGGATTCTTCAAAAGAATTCCTAATACGTGATTGCTCACGGTAAACGACATAGGAGTTATTGTCAAAGAATCACCAAAACGATCAAGACACTTCATGAGATTGCTAAGGCTCATGGAATAGAGAAAACTGGCCCTCGGCCATTATGCCCAACCTGTTGGACCATCAGACATACTTCATTGTCAGGTTATCAATACTTACCCCGTTGCTCTTTGACTTTTCTATTTTCATTAGCATCTTGTAATGATGATATAGGGTCCAAAGCCAGGGGACTTTATGATCAATAATTATCAAAGGGTTCTATATACTTTTGAATTAGACTTAGTTATCTAATGCTTTTAACTGATCAATTGAGCAATGTTCTTCAAAGGAAACGCAACCAGAAGCTGGGGCAAAGGAAGCGGCTGTTGAGTTAGTTTAGAATCTTTAAAAAAACGCTCAGAACAATTTTTAATGAGAATGTAGAAGGATGTAAAGAAAAATAAAAAGAAATGAATCTTGAGGAGCCTCGTTAATGAGAAAGCGAGAGATTCCTAAAAATTTCTATATAAACCTAACGAGAGTCTGAACACGTCTACGTCAATAGAAGAATATTTTAGAAAAACTTATGAAGTTATTGATGGGATAATCAACGAGATTGAATTAAGATTCTCCCAACCGGGGTTTTTAAAATATCTACAAATCATCGAAAAAATTGTTATTTTAGAAACCCGTTTTTGGACCAATCTGTTATAGATATTTTAAAAGAATATGAGTTTGTAGAAGAAAAGGTCAAAAGAGAATTTTGATTTCTTTAGGGAATTAATTCTCAAGCTAATGTTTTGAATGATTTTGTAATAAAATACAAAAAATCGTAATCAAGAATCAAAAATTATTTCCTAACCGAGAAATATTCTAAAACTATTTTTAGTGATCCCGGCCACATCAGCAACCGCTGAGCGCTCATTTTCTATGTTAAGAAGAATAAAACATCATATCTTCAATTAACAATGACGCAAGAACGATTAAATCATGTATGCATAATAAATACATATCCAGAATCAGATGAGAAATAGATATCCAAAAAATAATATCATGGCTACATTTATAAATAGTAATGACTTTAGAATTCAACATTTTGGTAAAATTAAAAAAATAATTTCCATGATTTATAAATAATTATTATTATTGATATATATATATATTTATATAGTAGAGCGGGCGCTGGAGGTAGTTGAGTATGCAAAATTTGAGGACCGAATTCTGACAATGGATTTGGGCTAAGAATAGCTCCCAGAATAAGGATCCGGATCTTGCCGGGCCAATTTCTTGGTCCAATTTTTTTACCCCCACCCCATAGGAAATCAACGGAGTGCGCAGGGCTGATGATGCGAAGATTTGCAATCATATGGTCAAATTCGGAGTACTCTAAAATCTCAAACAATGAAAAAACTGTCTTGTCAGCAACTGAGGGGATCCCTCTAGAGTCCCCCGAGAAGTACTTATCTTGCCACCAGTTGTAGGTGGTCCCCTTCTAACCCTCTTCATCTCTTTTCTCTCTCTCTCTTTTCGGTTATAAATTTAAATATACCAGGCTTTAACACCATTCCAAATTGTGGGGAGCGGCAATTTATGTTCAGGAATCCACTAGCTGATATCGCCAAAATCAATCGAAAAGCAGACGATCATAGCCGCCAACTGTGGTCGCTCTATCTATTTCACCCCTTTACACTTCTTCTTTGTTATAAATTTAAAATATACGGCCTTTAACATCATTGCCAAAATTGTGGGGACCGGAATTATGCTCATAATCCACTTCAGCTGGTATCCCATCCAACGAAAAAATACTATCTTATTGCCGCCCTGCGGTGGTCCCCTCTAAACCCCTTCACCTTCTTTTCTCTCCTTTTTGTTATAAAATTTAAAATATACGGCGCTTTAACATCATGCCTAAATTATGTAGGACCGGCAATTATGTTCATAATCCACTCAGCTGGTATCCCAATCAATGAAAAATACTATCTTGCCACTAGCTGTGGTGGTCCCCTCTAATTCCCCTTCATCTCCTTCATCTCTTCTCTCTGTTTGTTTTAAATTTAAATATACGGCCTTAACACTTACGCCAAATTGTAGAACCGGTAATTATGTTCATAATCCACTCACCTGGTATCCCAATCAATGAAAAATACTATCTGCGCCACCAACCGCAGGCGGTCCTCTCTAACCTTTACTTTCTTTTTCTTGTTATAAATTTAAATATATGGCTTTTTTAACATCATCATAAAGCCAAATTGTGGGGACCGGCACTATGTTCATAATCCATTCACCGGTATCTCATAATCAATGAAAAATACAATCTTACGGCCAACTGCGGTGGTCTCAAACTCCCTTCACTCCTTTTTCTCTCCCTTTATTATACATTTAGATGTACTAAACGAACTACAAATTGTAGGGACCGGCAATTATGCTCATAATCCATTACCTCGTGTTTTCCAATCAATGAAAAATACTAATTTGCCGCCAGTTGTGGTGGTCTTTCTGTCTCTTCACCTCTTTTCTCTCCCCCTTTATTATACATTTAGATGTACTGTCTTAAAACCATGCCAAATTGTGGGGACCGGCAATTATGCTCATAATCTACTACCTGGTGTATTTATAATAAAGGGAGATAAAAGAGGTGAAGAGGTTAGAGGGGACCACCACTAACTGGTGGCAAGATAGTATTTTTCACATTGATTGAGCACCAGGTAGTGGATTATGAGCATAATTGCCGGTTCCCACAATTTGGCATGATGTTATATTTTAAATTTATAACAGAGAGAGATAAAAGAGGTAAAGGGTTAAAAGAGGACCACCGCAGTTGGCGGCAAGATAGTATTTTCCGTTGATTGGGACACCAGCTAGGAATTATGAACATAATTGCCGACCCCACAATTTGGCATGGTGTTAAAGCCGTATATTTAAATTTATAACAGAGAGTGTTAAAAGAGGTGAAGGGGTTATAGGGGATCACCGCAGTTGGCGGCAGATAGTATTTTTCATTGGTTGGGATACGAGCTAGTGGATTATGAGCATAATTGCCGGTCCTCTACAGTTTGGCATGATGTTAAGGCTGTGTATATTTAAATTTATATAACAAAGAGAGAGAAAAGAGGTGAAGGGTTAGAGAGGACC
>JAKCPI010023081.1:0-15343 GCA_023213315.1 Euborellia annulipes | reverse complement strand
TTTGCGTTTAAAGTTGTTTGGAACAAGTCTCACATTTGAATGGTTTTTGCCCAGAATGAATAGATAAATGTTGAGTGAGATTAGATTTGCTTTTAAATTGTTTGGAACAAGTCTCACAATTGAATGGTTTTTGCCCAGAATGAATAGATAAATGTTGAGTGAGATTAGATTTGCGTTTAAATTGTTTGGAACAAGTCTCACAATTGAATGGTTTTGCCCAGAATGAATAACTAAATGTCTGGAGAGATCATATTTGCGTTTAAATTGTTTGGAACAAGTCTCTCACAATTGAATGGTTTTTGCCCCAGAATGAATAGATAAATGTTGAGTGAGATTAGATTTGCGTTTAAATTGTTTGGAACAAGTCTCACAATTGAATGGTTTTTGCCCAGAATGAATAGATAAATGTTGAGTGAGATTAGATTTGCGTTTAAATTGTTTGGAACAAGTCTCACAATTGAATGGTTTTTGCCCAGAATGAATAACTAAATGTCTGGAGAGATCATATTTGCTTTTAAATTGTTTGGAACAAGTCTCACAATTGAATGGTTTTTGCCCAGAATGAATAGATAAATGTTGAGTGAGATTAGATTTGCGTTTAAATTGTTTGGAACAAGTCTCACATTTGAATGGTTTTTGCCCAGAATGAATAACTAAATGTCTGGAGAGATCATATTTGCTTTTAAATTGTTTGGAACAAGTCTCACAATTGAATGGTTTTTGCCCAGAATGAATAGATAAATGTTGAGTGAGATTAGATTTGCGTTTAAATTGTTTGGAACAAGTCTCACATTTGAATGGTTTTTGCCCAGAATGAATAGATAAATGTTGAGTGAGATTAGATTTGCGTTTAAATTGTTTGGAACAAGTCTCACATTTGAATGGTTTTTGCCCAGAATGAATAGATAAATGTCTGGAGAGATCATATTTGCTTTTAAATTGTTTGGAACAAGTCTCACAATTGGATGGTTTTTGCCCAGAATGAATAGATAAATGTTGAGTGAGATTAGATTTGCTTTTAAATTGTTTGGAACAAGTCTCACAATTGAATGGTTTTTGCCCAGAATGAATAGATAAATGTTGAGTGAGATTAGATTTGCGTTTAAATTGTTTGGAACAAGTCTCACATTTGAATGGTTTTTGCCCAGAATGAATAGATAAATGTTGAGTGAGATTAGATTTGCGTTTAAATTGTTTGGAACAAGTCTCACATTTGAATGGTTTTTTGCCCAGAATGAATAACTAAATGTCTGGAGAGATCATATTTGCTTTTAAATTGTTTGGAACAAGTCTCACAATTGAATGGTTTTTGCCCAGAATGAATAGATAAATGTTGAGTGAGATTAGATTTGCTTTTAAATTGTTTGGAACAAGTCTCACAATTGAATGGTTTTTGCCCAGAATGAATAACTAAATGTCTGGAGAGATCATATTTGCTTTTAAATTGTTTGGAACAAGTCTCACAATTGAATGGTTTTTGCCCAGAATGAATAGATAAATGTTGAGTGAGATTAGATTTGCGTTTAAATTGTTTGGAACAAGTCTCACATTTGAATGGTTTTTGCCCAGAATGAATAGATAAATGTTGAGTGAGATTAGATTTGCGTTTAAATTGTTTGGAACAAGTCTCACATTTGAATGGTTTTTGCCCAGAATGAATAGATAAATGTCTGGAGAGATCATATTTGCTTTTAAATTGTTTGGAACAAGTCTCACAATTGAATGGTTTTTGCCCAGAATGAATAGATAAATGTTGAGTGAGATTAGATTTGCGTTTAAATTGTTTGGAACAAGTCTCACATTTGAATGGTTTTTGCCCAGAATGAATAGATAAATGTTGAGTGAGATTAGATTTGCGTTTAAATTGTTTGGAACAAGTCTCACAATTGAATGGTTTTTGCCCAGAATGAATAACTAAATGTCTGGAGAGATCATATTTGCGTTTAAATTGTTTGGAACAAGTCTCACAATTGAATGGTTTTTGCCCAGAATGAATAGATAAATGTTGAGTGAGATTAGATTTGCTTTTAAATTGTTTGGAACAAGTCTCACAATTGAATGGTTTTTGCCCAGAATGAATAACTAAATGTCTGGAGAGATCATATTTGCTTTTAAATTGTTTGGAACAAGTCTCACAATTGAATGGTTTTTGCCCAGAATGAATAGATAAATGTTGAGTGAGATTAGATTTGCTTTTAAATTGTTTGGAACAAGTCTCACAATTGAATGGTTTTTGCCCAGAATGAATAACTAAATGTCTGGAGAGATCATATTTGCTTTTAAATTGTTTGGAACAAGTCTCACAATTGAATGGTTTTTGCCCAGAATGAATAACTAAATGTCTGGAGAGATCATATTTGCGTTTAAATTGTTTGGAACAAGTCTCACAATTGAATGGTTTTTGCCCAGAATGAATAGATAAATGTTGAGTGAGATTAGATTTGCGTTTAAATTGTTTGGAACAAGTCTCACAATTGAATGGTTTTTGCCCAGAATGAATAGATAAATGTTGAGTGAGATTAGATTTGCGTTTAAATTGTTTGGAACAAGTCTCACAATTGAATGGTTTTTGCCCAGAATGAATAGATAAATGTTGAGTGAGATTAGATTTGCTTTTAAATTGTTTGGAACAAGTCTCACATTTGAATGGTTTTTGCCCAGAATGAATAGATAAATGTTGAGTGAGATTAGATTTGCTTTTAAATTATTTGGAACAAGTCTCACATTTGAATGGTTTTTGCCCAGAATGAATAGATAAATGTTGAGTGAGATTAGATTTGCTTTTAAATTGTTTGGAACAAGTCTCACAATTGAATGGTTTTTGCCCAGAATGAATAGATAAATGTTGAGTGAGATTAGATTTGCGTTTAAATTGTTTGGAACAAGTCTCACAATTGAATGGTTTTTGCCCAGAATGAATAACTAAATGTCTGGAGAGATCATATTTGCGTTTAAATTGTTTGGAACAAGTCTCACAATTGAATGGTTTTTGCCCAGAATGAATAGATAAATGTTGAGTGAGATTAGATTTGCGTTTAAATTGTTTGGAACAAGTCTCACAATTGAATGGTTTTTGCCCAGAATGAATAGATAAATGTTGAGTGAGATTAGATTTGCGTTTAAATTGTTTGGAACAAGTCTCACAATTGAATGGTTTTTGCCCAGAATGAATAGACTAAATGTTGAGTGAGATTAGATTTGCTTTTAAATTGTTTGGAACAAGTCTCACATTTGAATGGTTTTTGCCCAGAATGAATAGATAAATGTTGAGTGAGATGAGATTTGCGTTTAAATTGTTTGGAACAAGTCTCACATTTGAATGGTTTTTGCCCAGAATGAATAGACTAAATGTCTGGAGAGATCATATTTGCTTTTAAATTGTTTGGAACAAGTCTCACAATTGAATGGTTTTTGCCCAGAATGAATAGATAAATGTTGAGTGAGATTAGATTTGCGTTTAAATTGTTTGGAACAAGTCTCACAATTGAATGGTTTTTGCCCAGAATGAATAGATAAATGTTGAGTGAGATTAGATTTGCGTTTAAATTGTTTGGAACAAGTCTCACAATTGAATGGTTTTTGCCCAGAATGAATAGACTAAATGTCTGAGTGAGATTAGATTTGCGTTTAAATTGTTTGGAACAAGTCTCACAATTGAATGGTTTTTGCCCAGAATGAATAGATAAATGTTGAGTGAGATTAGATTTGCTTTTAAATTGTTTGGAACAAGTCTCACATTTGAATGGTTTTTGCCCAGAATGAATAGATAAATGTTGAGTGAGATTAGATTTGCTTTTAAATTATTTGGAACAAGTCTCACATTTGAATGGTTTTTGCCCAGAATGAATAGATAAATGTTGAGTGAGATTAGATTTGCTTTTAAATTGTTTGGAACAAGTCTCACAATTGAATGGTTTTTGCCCAGAATGAATAGATAAATGTTGAGTGAGATTAGATTTGCGTTTAAATTGTTTGGAACAAGTCTCACAATTGAATGGTTTTTGCCCAGAATGAATAACTAAATGTCTGGAGAGATCATATTTGCGTTTAAATTGTTTGGAACAAGTCTCACAATTGAATGGTTTTTGCCCAGAATGAATAGATAAATGTTGAGTGAGATTAGATTTGCGTTTAAATTGTTTGGAACAAGTCTCACAATTGAATGGTTTTTGCCCAGAATGAATAGATAAATGTTGAGTGAGATTAGATTTGCGTTTAAATTGTTTGGAACAAGTCTCACAATTGAATGGTTTTTGCCCAGAATGAATAGATAAATGTTGAGTGAGATTAGATTTGCTTTTAAATTGTTTGGAACAAGTCTCACATTTGAATGGTTTTTGCCCAGAATGAATAGATAAATGTTGAGTGAGATTAGATTTGCTTTTAAATTATTTGGAACAAGTCTCACATTTGAATGGTTTTTGCCCAGAATGAATAGATAAATGTTGAGTGAGATTAGATTTGCTTTTAAATTGTTTGGAACAAGTCTCACATTTGAATGGTTTTTGCCCAGAATGAATAGATAAATGTTGAGTGAGATTAGATTTGCTTTTAAATTGTTTGGAACAAGTCTCACAATTGAATGGTTTTTGCCCAGAATGAATAGATAAATGTTGAGTGAGATTAGATTTGCTTTTAAATTGTTTGGAACAAGTCTCACAATTGAATGGTTTTTGCCCAGAATGAATAGATAAATGTTGAGTGAGATTAGATTTGCGTTTAAATTGTTTGGAACAAGTCTCACAATTGAATGGTTTTTGCCCAGAATGAATAGATAAATGTCTGGAGAGATTAGATTTGCGTTTAAATTGTTTGGAACAAGTCTCACAATTGAATGGTTTTTGCCCAGAATGAATAGATAAATGTTGAGTGAGATTAGATTTGCTTTTAAATTGTTTGGAACAAGTCTCACATTTGAATGGTTTTTGCCCAGAATGAATAGATAAATGTTGAGTGAGATTAGATTTGCTTTTAAATTGTTTGGAACAAGTCTCACAATTGAATGGTTTTTGCCCAGAATGAATAGATAAATGTTGAGTGAGATTAGATTTGCTTTTAAATTGTTTGGAACAAGTCTCACAATTGAATGGTTTTTGCCCAGAATGAATAGATAAATGTTGAGTGAGATTAGATTTGCGTTTAAATTGTTTGGAACAAGTCTCACAATTGAATGGTTTTTGCCCAGAATGAATAGATAAATGTTGAGTGAGATTAGATTTGCGTTTAAATTGTTTGGAACAAGTCTCACAATTGAATGGTTTTTGCCCAGAATGAATAGATAAATGTTGAGTGAGATTAGATTTGCGTTTAAATTGTTTGGAACAAGTCTCACATTTGAATGGTTTTTGCCCAGAATGAATAGATAAATGTTGAGTGAGATTAGATTTGCGTTTAAATTGTTTGGAACAAGTCTCACAATTGAATGGTTTTTGCCCAGAATGAATAGATAAATGTTGAGTGAGATTAGATTTGCGTTTAAATTGTTTGGAACAAGTCTCACAATTGAATGGTTTTTGCCCAGAATGAATAGATAAATGTTGAGTGAGATTAGATTTGCGTTTAAATTGTTTGGAACAAGTCTCACAATTGAATGGTTTTTGCCCAGAATGAATAGATAAATGTTGAGTGAGATTAGATTTGCGTTTAAATTGTTTGGAACAAGTCTCACATTTGAATGGTTTTTGCCCAGAATGAATAGATAAATGTTGAGTGAGATTAGATTTGCGTTTAAATTGTTTGGAACAAGTCTCACATTTGAATGGTTTTTGCCCAGAATGAATAGATAAATGTTGAGTGAGATTAGATTTGCGTTTAAATTGTTTGGAACAAGTCTCACAATTGAATGGTTTTTGCCCAGAATGAATAGATAAATGTTGAGTGAGATTAGATTTGCGTTTAAATTGTTTGGAACAAGTCTCACATTTGAATGGTTTTTGCCCAGAATGAATAGATAAATGTTGAGTGAGATTAGATTTGCGTTTAAATTGTTTGGAACAAGTCTCACAATTGAATGGTTTTTGCCCAGAATGAATAGATAAATGTTGAGTGAGATTAGATTTGCGTTTAAATTGTTTGGAACAAGTCTCACATTTGAATGGTTTTTGCCCAGAATGAATAGATAAATGTTGAGTGAGATTAGATTTGCGTTTAAATTGTTTGGAACAAGTCTCACATTTGAATGGTTTTTGCCCAGAATGAATAGATAAATGTTGAGTGAGATTAGATTTGCGTTTAAATTGTTTGGAACAAGTCTCACAATTGAATGGTTTTTGCCCAGAATGAATAGATAAATGTTGAGTGAGATTAGATTTGCGTTTAAATTGTTTGGAACAAGTCTCACATTTGAATGGTTTTTGCCCAGAATGAATAGATAAATGTTGAGTGAGATGAGATTTCCATCTAAATTGTTTTAAACAAATCTCACATTTAAAAGATTTTTCACTAAGGGCCGATAGTATAAAGCTAGTTCAAAGTTTGAACCTCGGTCAACAGGCGATTTGACCGAGAATTGCGTAGTATAAAACTTGACCGCCAGTCAAATCAGCTTTGACCGAGGTTCAACTTGACCGGCCGAATTCGGCCAGTCAAATTTTTGACCGGAGTTCAAATAGCCAATTTTGACAGCTGGCCATATGTGATCACTTATTTTTAAATACATAACCTAAAACATTATTCAAAAATATAAATACCAAACAAAGTAAAAATACAGTTTATTATAAAATTGACAATATATTTTAATTTAAAGTATAAATAATAGTTAGTAATGTTGGTAAAATTTTAAAATTATATAAATATTCACAAAATAATAATAATAAATTTTATATTAATAATAAGGGAATAAATATTAATAAATAAAAAATAATATTATTATATATATTATTTATTTTTTAGCAAAAAGCTTTAGTCCTCAGGCCTTTTTCTATTTTTTTTTTTTTTTTTTTTTTTCTTTTAAATAGAATAGTTAGTCGAATATAATAATATATTTGTAATCGTGTCTATTATTATTATGTTTGATATGATTGCTTGATTGTGAGGAGACGACAAATCAGATTTGACGGAATATATATTATAATTACGGAATATATATTATAATTATAAACTATTAATATAATTGATAGATAATAGGCTAGAATTGAGGTGGCTAAACGTGTTTTTTGACAGCAATCTACTAAAAAAAAATTCACTCAAATGAGAAAGATGCCAAAATAAAATAATACCATTTTTTTTTGTATTATATTTGTAAATTGTTTTTTTGTTGAAATTAAAAAAAAAAATATTACAATATTTTTGCGTTCTCTGGAAATTTTTGTTGCTCCATATATAACTAATTTTTAATCAAGACCCCCCCCCCTGGTCATTGGTGTTTCGATTTATTTATTTATTTATATATATATTTTTATATGCCCCTTTACTGATGTTTAAATTTGGCCATCTTAGCAATAATTTTAAAACAGCAAGCTGACAGCAACTCAAAAATCATAAAAATGCATTCAAAATAAATATGAAGTTAGCAACAGGCCAGTTTGTCAATGGTATGAGCTTCGGTCATGGGACCGGAGTTCATTTTTTTTTATACTACGGAACTAGATTTGACTGCGGTCAAATGTTGACCGAGGTTCCCTTGACCGGCGTTCAAAAGTTGACTTGACCGAGCGTTATACTATCGGCCCTAAGTACTTTTCTATTGGTGAGTGACGCGTTCGCATTCTTTTTTATAGAATTTGACTGATTTCTTTTATTTTCCACATTTTTCTTGGATGCTTCCTCTTTGGTTTTTTCTAAAAATAAAAGATGTATATTAAATAAAAAAGGAAATTTATGAGATTTCTAAATTGCTTTAACTTTTACCTTTCTTTGATTTTATTTTTAAGAAATTCAATTTTCTTTTATCTCCGCTTTGTATGACGTTTGTTAGACATTTCTTGGAATGTTTGCCGAGAAAATACAAATTTATAAAGTTGGTTTTACAAATAACACAAGGGAAGACTGGAGCTAGTGGAAAAAAAGATGAAATTAAATACATTTATACAATATTCAATTAAATTCTATGAGCAAATAGCTTTTAATATAGCGTTTTTAATGTGATGTCTGTCACCAGGCGACAAAGTTTATTTCGTTGTAAGAGGATTTTAGTAGCAAGAGGAAATTGAGATATAAATATTGAGACATTAATTATTTTATGTTTTTCTAATATACTCTCCTAGCAACTCTGTTATGTTTGTTATACAGATGTTTATATACATGTTTATGTTATTCATATTTCTCATATAAATAAATTGGCTTTCTAATTCTATATCTTTAATCATTCTGCTGCAACAGGTTATGGGCCCAGATAGTCTCAGATAGTCCCTGTTAGTCCAGATAATTCAGTATAGTCCATTTTTAAAACGTTGTTCTTTTCCTGAATAATGGAAATTACAAAAATTCAAATTGGTCTTCTGAAAGGGAAGTCAAATTGGTCAACCTGGCGCTATAAGGTACACATTTTATTAAGAAGTATTCCAAATGCAATTGATATTATAAATGCAACACTTAAAGAACCTGAAAAGCCAATTGGAGCGAATAATGCTGAAAGTTTAAAGAAATATGAAGAAGAATTTTTGAAATATAATAAAGCCGAGAGTTATGCCTTGATGGTCCTCACTACAAATATGACTGAGCAAACACTAAAAAAGGTAATGAGAATTACGTCTTCTTATGAAGTTTGGCAAGAATTACATAGACTTTTTGATGGAATTTCTGAAGACAAAGCCTATAATTTATGTATGCAATTCTTCACCTACAAAAGAAGTCTGAAGATGACATTGCAAGCCATCTTTCTAAATTGAAAAATATATGAAATGATTTAAAAATTGAAAAAGGTAAAGATCCCGATACTAGTGAAATACTTTTACTTATTTGCAAAATACTTGCAACACTTCCTGAGGAATATTTTTCATTCAAAGCCAGCTGGATGCTCATGACGAAGTCTGAAAGAACAGTTGAAAATTTAACAAATCAATTGTGCTCATTTGAAAAAGCTCTCAACAATAAAGATCCTCCTGAACAAGAAGAAGCCTTAGTTGCTATGAAATCTTTTAAAACAAAGAATAAATGTAATTATTGTAAAGCTTGGAGTCATAGAATTAAACAATGTGTTAAATGGAAAGCAAATGGATGTCCTTCTCCTAAGCCAAATGGAACTAATGGTAGTTTAACTAAAAGAAATGAAACTCCAATTGAGAAAAAGGATACTAATGAAAAGAAGGGACCTACTTCATTTAATAAGGTACACATGACACTATTAGCTGATTCAAGTATTTTATCGAACAATTTAAAAGCAAATCTAATCTCACTCAACATTTATCTATTCATTCTGGGCAAAAACCATTCAATTGTGAGACTTGTTCCAAACAATTTAAAAGCAAATCTAATCTCACTCAACATTTATCTATTCATTCTGGGCAAAAACCATTCAATTGTGAGACTTGTTCCAAACAATTTAAAAGCAAATCTAATCTCACTCAACATTTATCTATTCATTCTGGGCAAAAACCATTCAAATGTGAGACTTGTTCCAAACAATTTAAAAGCAAATCTAATCTCACTCAACATTTATCTATTCATTCTGGGAAAACACCATTCAATTGTGAGACTTGTTCCAAACAATTTAAACGCAAATATGATCTCTCCAGACATTTAGTTATTCATTTTGGGCAAAAACCATTCAAATGTGAGACTTGTTCCAAACAATTTAAAAGCAAATCTAATCTCACTCAACATTTATCTATTCATTCTGGGCAAAAACCATTCAAATGTGAGACTTGTTCCAAACAATTTAAACGGAAATATGATCTCTCCAGACCTTTAGTTATTCATTCTGGGAAAACACCATTCAATTGTGAGACTTGTTCCAAACAATTTAAAAGCAAATCTAATCTCACTAAACATTTATCTATTCATTCTGGGCAAAAACCATTCAAATGTGAGACTTGTTCCAAACAATTTAAACGCAAATATGATCTCTCCAGACATTTAGTTATTCATTTTGGGCAAAAACCATTCAATTGTGAGACTTGTTCCAAACAATTTAAAAGCAAATCTAATCTCACTCAACATTTATCTATTCATTCTGGGCAAAAACCATTCAAATGTGAGACTTGTTCCAAACAATTTAAACGCAAATATGATCTCTCCAGACCTTTAGTTATTCATTCTGGGAAAACACCATTCAATTGTGAGACTTGTTCCAAACAATTTAAAAGCAAATCTAATCTCACTCAACATTTATCTATTCATTCTGGGCAAAAACCATTCAAATGTGAGACTTGTTCCAAACAATTTAAACGCAAATATGATCTCTCCAGATATTTAGTTATTCATTCTGGGCAAAAACCATTCAATTGTGAGACTTGTTCCAAACAATTTAAAAGCAAATCTAATCTCACTCAACATTTATCTATTCATTCTGGGCAAAAACCATTCAAATGTGAGACTTGTTCCAAACAATTTAAACGCAAATATGATCTCTCCAGACATTTAGTTATTCATTCTGGGCAAAAACCATTCAATTGTGAGACTTGTTCCAAACAATTTAAAAGCAAATCTAATCTCACTCAACATTTATCTATTCATTCTGGGCAAAAACCATTCAAATGTGAGACTTGTTCCAAACAATTTAAACGCAAATATGATCTCTCCAGACATTTAGTTATTCATTCTGGGAAAACACCATTCAATTGTGAGACTTGTTCCAAACAATTTAAAAGCAAATCTAATCTCACTCAACATTTATCTATTCATTCTGGGCAAAAACCATTCAAATGTGAGACTTGTTCCAAACAATTTAAACGCAAATATGATCTCTCCAGACATTTAGTTATTCATTCTGGGCAAAAACCATTCAATTGTGAGACTTGTTCCAAACAATTTAAAAGCAAATCTAATCTCACTCAACATTTATCTATTCATTCTGGGCAAAAACCATTCAAATGTGAGACTTGTTCCAAACAATTTAAACGCAAATATGATCTCTCCAGACATTTAGTTATTCATTTTGGGCAAAAACCATTCAATTGTGAGACTTGTTCCAAACAATTTAAAAGCAAATCTAATCTCACTCAACATTTATCTATTCATTCTGGGCAAAAACCATTCAAATGTGAGACTTGTTCCAAACAATTTAAACGCAAATATGATCTCTCCAGACATTTAGTTATTCATTCTGGGCAAAAACCATTCAATTGTGAGACTTGTTCCAAACAATTTAAAAGCAAATCTAATCTCACTCAACATTTATCTATTCATTCTGGGCAAAAACCATTCAAATGTGAGACTTGTTCCAAACAATTTAAACGCAAATATGATCTCTCCAGACATTTAGTTATTCATTCTGGGCAAAAACCATTCAATTGTGAGACTTGTTCCAAACAATTTAAAAGCAAATCTAATCTCACTCAACATTTATCTATTCATTCTGGGCAAAAACCATTCAAATGTGAGACTTGTTCCAAACAATTTAAACGCAAATATGATCTCTCCAGACATTTAGTTATTCATTCTGGGAAAAAACCATTCAATTGTGAGACTTGTTCCAAACAATTTAAAAGCAAATCTAATCTCACTCAACATTTATCTATTCATTCTGGGCAAAAACCATTCAAATGTGAGACTTGTTCCAAACAATTTAAACGCAAATATGATCTCTCCAGACATTTAGTTATTCATTCTGGGAAAACACCATTCAATTGTGAGACTTGTTCCAAACAATTTAAAAGCAAATCTAATCTCACTCAACATTTATCTATTCATTCTGGGCAAAAACCATTCAAATGTGAGACTTGTTCCAAACAATTTAAACGCAAATATGATCTCTCCAGACATTTAGTTATTCATTTTGGGCAAAAACCATTCAATTGTGAGACTTGTTCCAAACAATTTAAAAGCAAATCTAATCTCACTCAACATTTATCTATTCATTCTGGGCAAAAACCATTCAAATGTGAGACTTGTTCCAAACAATTTAAAAGCAAATCTAATCTCACTCAACATTTATCTATTCATTCTGGGCAAAACACCATTCAAATGTGAGACTTGTTCCAAACAATTTAAACGCAAATATGATCTCTCCAGACATTTAGTTATTCATTCTGGGCAAAAACCATTCAATTGTGAGACTTGTTCCAAACAATTTAAAAGCAAATCTAATCTCACTCAACATTTATCTATTCATTCTGGGCAAAAACCATTCAAATGTGAGACTTGTTCCAAACAATTTAAACGCAAATATGATCTCTCCAGACATTTAGTTATTCATTCTGGGCAAAAACCATTCAATTGTGAGACTTGTTCCAAACAATTTAAAAGCAAATCTAATCTCACTCAACATTTATCTATTCATTCTGGGCAAAAACCATTCAAATGTGAGACTTGTTCCAAACAATTTAAACGCAAATATGATCTCTCCAGACATTTAGTTATTCATTCTGGGCAAAAACCATTCAATTGTGAGACTTGTTCCAAACAATTTAAAAGCAAATCTAATCTCACTCAACATTTATCTATTCATTCTGGGCAAAAACCATTCAAATGTGAGACTTGTTCCAAACAATTTAAACGCAAATATGATCTCTCCAGACATTTAGTTATTCATTCTGGGCAAAAACCATTCAATTGTGAGACTTGTTCCAAACAATTTAAAAGCAAATCTAATCTCACTCAACATTTATCTATTCATTCTGGGCAAAAACCATTCAAATGTGAGACTTGTTCCAAACAATTTAAACGCAAATATGATCTCTCCAGACATTTAGTTATTCATTCTGGGCAAAAACCATTCAATTGTGAGACTTGTTCCAAACAATTTAAAAGCAAATCTAATCTCACTCAACATTTATCTATTCATTCTGGGCAAAAACCATTCAAATGTGAGACTTGTTCCAAACAATTTAAACGCAAATATGATCTCTCCAGACATTTAGTTATTCATTCTGGGCAAAAACCATTCAATTGTGAGACTTGTTCCAAACAATTTAAAAGCAAATCTAATCTCACTCAACATTTATCTATTCATTCTGGGCAAAAACCATTCAAATGTGAGACTTGTTCCAAACAATTTAAACGCAAATATGATCTCTCCAGACATTTAGTTATTCATTCTGGGCAAAAACCATTCAATTGTGAGACTTGTTCCAAACAATTTAAAAGCAAATCTAATCTCACTCAACATTTATCTATTCATTCTGGGCAAAAACCATTCAAATGTGAGACTTGTTCCAAACAATTTAAACGCAAATATGATCTCTCCAGACATTTAGTTATTCATTCTGGGCAAAAACCATTCAATTGTGAGACTTGTTCCAAACAATTTAAAAGCAAATCTAATCTCACTCAACATTTATCTATTCATTCTGGGCAAAAACCATTCAAATGTGAGACTTGTTCCAAACAATTTAAACGCAAATATGATCTCTCCAGACATTTAGTTATTCATTCTGGGCAAAAACCATTCAATTGTGAGACTTGTTCCAAACAATTTAAAAGCAAATCTAATCTCACTCAACATTTATCTATTCATTCTGGGCAAAAACCATTCAAATGTGAGACTTGTTCCAAACAATTTAAACGCAAATATGATCTCTCCAGACATTTAGTTATTCATTCTGGGCAAAACACCATTCAATTGTGAGACTTGTTCCAAACAATTTAAAAGCAAATCTAATCTCACTCAACATTTATCTATTCATTCTGGGCAAAAACCATTCAAATGTGAGACTTGTTCCAAACAATTTAAACGCAAATATGATCTCTCCAGACATTTAGTTATTCATTCTGGGCAAAAACCATTCAATTGTGAGACTTGTTCCAAACAATTTAAAAGCAAATCTAATCTCACTCAACATTTATCTATTCATTCTGGGCAAAAACCATTCAAATGTGAGACTTGTTCCAAACAATTTAAACGCAAATATGATCTCTCCAGACATTTAGTTATTCATTCTGGGCAAAAACCATTCAATTGTGAGACTTGTTCCAAACAATTTAAAAGCAAATCTAATCTCACTCAACATTTATCTATTCATTCTGGGCAAAAACCATTCAAATGTGAGACTTGTTCCAAACAATTTAAACGCAAATATGATCTCTCCAGACATTTAGTTATTCATTCTGGGCAAAAACCATTCAATTGTGAGACTTGTTCCAAACAATTTAAAAGCAAATCTAATCTCACTCAACATTTATCTATTCATTCTGGGCAAAAACCATTCAAATGTGAGACTTGTTCCAAACAATTTAAACGCAAATATGATCTCTCCAGACATTTAGTTATTCATTCTGGGCAAAAACCATTCAATTGTGAGACTTGTTCCAAACAATTTAAAAGCAAATCTAATCTCACTCAACATTTATCTATTCATTCTGGGCAAAAACCATTCAAATGTGAGACTTGTTCCAAACAATTTAAACGCAAATATGATCTCTCCAGACATTTAGTTATTCATTCTGGGCAAAAACCATTCAATTGTGAGACTTGTTCCAAACAATTTAAAAGCAAATCTAATCTCACTCAACATTTATCTATTCATTCTGGGCAAAAACCATTCAAATGTGAGACTTGTTCCAAACAATTTAAACGCAAATATGATCTCTCCAGACATTTAGTTATTCATTCTGGGCAAAAACCATTCAATTGTGAGACTTGTTCCAAACAATTTAAAAGCAAATCTAATCTCACTCAACATTTATCTATTCATTCTGGGCAAAAACCATTCAAATGTGAGACTTGTTCCAAACAATTTAAACGCAAATATGATCTCTCCAGACATTTAGTTATTCATTCTGGGCAAAAACCATTCAATTGTGAGACTTGTTCCAAACAATTTAAAAGCAAATCTAATCTCACTCAACATTTATCTATTCATTCTGGGCAAAAACCATTCAAATGTGAGACTTGTTCCAAACAATTTAAACGCAAATCTGATCTCACTCAACATTTAGCTATTCATTCTGGGCAAAAACCATTCAAATGTGAGACTTGTTCCAAATAATTTAAAAGCAAATCTAATCTCACTCAACATTTATCTATTCATTCTGGGAAAAACCATTCAAATGTGAGACTTGTTCCAAACAATTTAAACGCAAATCTGATCTCTCCAGACATTTAGCTCTATTCATTCTGGGAAAACACCATTCAATTGTGAGACTTGTTCCAAACAATTTAAACGCAAATATAATCTCTCCAGACATTTGGTTATTCATTTTGGGCAAAACCCATTCCAAATGTGAGACTTGGTCCAAACAATTTAAAAACAAAATCTAATCTCACTCAACATTTATCTATTCATTCTGGGCAAAAACCATTCAA